>WNGS01005641.1:11644348-11654684 GCA_020271785.1 Procambarus virginalis
TTGATGAAGTGTGTTGATGTGTGTGTTGTTGAGAGTGTGTTGTTGATGAATGTGTTGTTGATGAGTGTGTTGTTGATGACTGTGTTGTTGATGTGTGTGTTGTTGATGTGTGTGTTGTTGATGTGTGTATTGTTGATGAATGTGTTGTTGATGTGTGTGTTGTTGATGTGTGTGTTGTTGATGAGTGTGTTGTTGATGTGTGTGTTGTTGATGAATGTGTTGTTGATGTGTGTGTTGTTGATGATGTGTTGTTGATGAGTGTGTTGTTGATGAGTGTGTTGTTGATGAATGTGTGTTGATGTGTGTGTTTGTTGATGAATGTGTTGTTGATGAATGTGTGTTGATGTGTGTGTTGTTGATGAATGTGTTGTTGACGAATGTGTTGTTGATGACTGTGTTATTGATGTGTGTGTTGTTGATGTGTGTGTTGTTGATGTGTGTGTTGTTGATGAATGTGTTGTTGATGTGTGTGTTGTTGATGACTGTGTTGTTGATGTGTGTGTTGTTGATGTGTGTGTTGTTGATGTGTGTGTTGTTGATGTGTGTGTTGTTGATGAGTGTGTTGTTGATGAATGTGTTGTTGATGAGTGTGTTGTTGATGACTGTGTTGTTGATGTGTGTGTTGTTGATGTGTGTGTTGTTGATGTGTGTGTTGTTGATGAATGTGTTGTTGATGTGTGTGTTGTTGATGTGTGTGTTGTTGATGAGTGTGTTGTTGATGTGTGTGTTGTTGATGAATGTGTTGTTGATGTGTGTGTTGTTGATGAATGTGTTGTTGATGAGTGTGTTGTTGATGAGTGTGTTGTTGATGAATGTGTTGTTGATGTGTGTGTTGTTGATGTGTGTTGTTGATGAGTGTGTTGTTGATGAATGTGTTGTTGATGTGTGTGTTGTTGATGTGTGTGTTGTTGATGAGGTGTTGTTGATGAGTGTGTTGTTGATGAATGTGCTGTTGATGATGTGTTGTTGATGAATGTGTTGTTGATGAATGTGTTGTTGATGAATGTGTTGTTGATGAGTGTGTTGTTGATGTGTGTGTTGTTGATGATGTGTGTTGATGAATGTGTTGTTGATGAGTGTGTTGTTGATGTGTGTGTTGTTGATGAATGTGTTGTTGATGTGTGTGTTGTTGATGAATGTGTTGTTGATGAGTGTGTTGTTGATGTGTGTGTTGTTGATGAATGTGTTGTTGATGTGTGTGTTGTTGATGAATGTGTTGTTGATGAATGTGGTGTTGATGTGTGTGTTGTTGATGAATGTGTTGTTGATGAATGTGTTGTTGATGAATGTGTTGTTGATGAATGTGTTGTTGATGAGTGTGTTGTTGAGTGTGTTGTTGATGACTGTGTTGTTGATGAATGTGTTGTTGATGAATGTGTTGTTGATGAATGTGTTGTTGATGTGTGTTGTTGATGAGTGTGTTGTTGATGAATGTGTTGTTGATGAATGTGTTGTTGATGAATGTGTTGTTGATGTGTGTGTTGTTGATGAACGTGTTGTTGATGAACGTGTTGTTGATGAGTGTGTTGTTGATGTGTATGTTGTTGATGAACGTGTTGTTGATGAGTGTGTTGTTTTTATCTTGATGTGTGTTGTGTCTTGGGAGCGCGTCAACACTCCTGATTAACTGAGGTATCTGTTTACTGCTAGGTGAACAGCGGCATCAGGTGTAAGGAAACGTGGCCCCCATCCATATTTGACGTTTGGGCACGTATCAACGAAATTTAAATCAATATGTCGAGACCCCGAGCGAACTAACAACCGCGGCTCAGGTTATGGTGTAAATGGTGGCGTTCTGGTTTTATGGTGGTGTTGTGCACAGTTATGGTGGTATTTTGCACTGTTATGGTGGTATTGTGCACTGTTATGGTGGTATTGTGCACTGTTATGGAGGCATTGTGCACTGTTATGGTGGTATTGTGCACTGTTATGGTGGTATTGTGCACTGTTATGGTGGTATTGTGCACTGTTATGGTGGTATTGTGCACTGTTATGGAGGCATTGTGCACTGTTATGGTGGTATTGTGCACTGTTATGAAGGTATTGTGCACTGTTATGGTGGTATTGTGCACTGTTATGGTGATATTGTGCACTGTTATGGTGATATTGTGCACTGTTATGGTGATATTATGCACTGTTATGGTGGTATTGTGCACTGTTATGGTGGTATTGTGCACTGTTATGGTGGTATTGTGCACTGTTATGGTGATATTGTGCACTGTTATGGTGGTATTGTGCACTGTTATGGTGGTATTGTGCACTGTTATGGTGGTATTGTGCACTGTTATGGTGGTATTGTGCACTGTTATGGTGATATTGTGCACTGTTATGGTGATATTGTGCACTGTTATGGTGGTATTGTGCACTGTTATGAAGGTATTGTACACTGTTATGGTGGTATTGTGCACTGTTATGGTGGTATTGTGCACTGTTATGCTGGTATTGTGCACTGTTATGGAGGTATTATGCACTGTTATGGTGGTATTGTGCACTGTTATGGTGATATTGTGCACTGTTATGGTGATATTATGTACTGTTATGGTGGTATTGTGCACTGTTATGAAGGTATTGTGCACTGTTATGGTGGTATTGTGCACTGTTATGGTGGTATTGTGCACTGTTATGGTGTTATTGTGCACTGTTATGGTGGTATTGTGCACTGTTATGGTTATTGTGCACTGTTATGGTGGTATTGTGCACTGTTATGGTGGTATTGTGCACTATTATGGTGGTATTGTGCACTATTATGGTGGTATTGTGCACTGTTATGGAGGTATGTCATGGTATAGTGCTTAATATCAGTGAGTACCGAGAGGTTTAGCTCTTTATTCTCCCGCCTATTTAACCCATTCACTTGATTTGCCACAACGTACAAAATAAGGGGTGCTATAACGCACGACCACAAGCCATCTAACCAAACTTAACCTACTCAATCTATGCATAGAAAATGAGCATATTTATGACTTGCGTTTTTCCTAGTACATTATATTTTGTACGTAGGGGATTATAGCGTACAAAATCAGACGCATTATTTGAGAGGAGTTGGCCTAATTACCCTGTTTTACCTGTTGCGTTACAATTTGACTCTCTTGACGTTCAAAATCTATGTCAAATCTGACCTTGAATTGGATGATAATGGTGGTTTCTACAACTTCTTCTTTCAGTTTATTCCTCTTGCTGACGACAAGGACGAGTATATCCTTATATTTTCAGTATTCACTTATGACCTCTTGACTTATATTCTTTCACTTTAAAGAGGCTGTCTGCGTCCATCTCAACTTTTCTTGTCTGTATCTTGTAGGTTGTAATCATATTCCCTCTGTTTCTTCTCTTGTAAGGTTGTAAGATCTAATGCCATTGATTGTTCTTCATAGCTCTACCTCCCCCCCCCCCCCCTTTTATTTTTTGTCACTAATTTTGTTGCAAACCTCTTTGATTTTCCAGGTTTGGCTTTATTCTTCCCAAGGTGCGAGGTCCATGCCCCTCCACCCTGCGAATTAGTCTGACTAAGTCAGTGTAGATTGCCTTGAAAGAATCTTGCGTTTGGTTTCTGAAAATCTTATTTTGCCAGCTGCCTATACTTGCTGCCGATGCTACGTACGTGGTTGTAACTTATAAGTTACTCGAGTGTTATTGTTTCATTTCTGGTATCTATAACATATTTGTCTCCTTCAGAGATCAGTTGTTGTCTTCCTCTTATGACGTAGACACCATTTGGTTTTCATTCTCCTTTTGTTCTATCTTCAGTGTCTTAAACTAATCAGGAATTATTTCCAGCCTTTATTAGCTCACTCCTGGAGCTTGACAAGGTCTTTCTGTAACTTTTTGCAGTCCGTCATAATTTTTGTATTCCATTTTAGCATTGTGTGGGGGGCAAACATTGACTTGTACGAGCTCACTCTATCATGTAGGCACATGAATTAGGAACAAGAGTTATCTCAGGAGCAAGCACTGGGCGACACTTTTGGTCATATTTCTCCAGCTCGAAACCTTCTCACTGACTGTGTTTTCTGTTGTTCAGTTACTCCCTCACCCAGTTCAGCATTTTCCATTGAATCCCACCAGCTTACAACTTTGTCTTGCCCACCAGTCTTTTATTAGGAACACTATCAAATGCTTTAGGACATTCTAGGAAAATATAGTCCATCCAGCTGTCTTTTTTTTCATTGACATTTCATTGACGTTGCAGTAGAAGTTTTAAGCTTCAAACTTGGCATTCGCTTTTTTCTAATCCCTTGCTGCCTTTTCCTTACGAAAATTATCCTGTCCAGGTCTTATCCTTTCTCAATCTGTTGACTTTTTCTAGCACTTTACAAGAAATATATCTCAGTGACATGTATAGTGTGCACTTGAACTTGAAGATGTCCATAGAGCTGGCAAGCAGGGGAAGGAAGAGGCACGGGTAGGATTAAGGAAAACATGAAGGAGGATTAGGAGGTTGGGAGGAGAGTGGGATGGACAGGGTAGTGGCCTAACCACTTTGGCTTGGGCAGTGATTATGAAGTGATATGAGTTGATATGTGTTTTGATAGGGAGGCAAGGTTGTACTCATAAATGATGGTGATGATGTTATGGTGATGATTTTTTTTTTTTTTTTTTTTTTTTTTTTTTTTTTTTTTTTTTTTTTTTTTTTTTTTTTTTTAAGATGAATGATTGCTGGCTGCCAGCAGCAGCAAGCTGTAGCTGTCGCACAACAGGAGGAGAGAAGTTGCCATGCGAGGACAGAGTTCCAGTCTTGGTGCCGCATCCGTAGAGCAGTGCTGTGGTGACTTACTGATGTATTGTTGGTATAGGATCTTGTAGGTGATGTTTACAGTGAATTTGTCCTGGTTGGTAGAGGTATTGGTGACTGATGTTGGCTTGTTAGCTCGTAGTTCGTTCTTGTTAGGTGTATAAAGGATCAGGAGGTTCCCATTCATCATCCTCCTCACGTGGTAGATTACTAAGTATTCTGGGCTGAGGGTAATTCCTGTTGTGGATGTACCGCCTGACTTTTTGTGTAATGACATCCTCCTTGTTCTGTGAGGCTGGTCTCGTATTTCATAGTTGGTTGTGTTGTACACCATAAAGGGATCGTCACGATTTGGTAAGTAGGTGTACTTCATTTTGTATAACTGCTTTGCTGAGAGTTTGTGGAGACGTCTATTCAAGGGTTCTATCTTTAATTGGATGTGGAGTCTGTCGGTCCGAATTTTCTCAGCAAGTGTCACTCCTGCTACAAATCTGAGTGCTCTATTCTGAACTCTTTGAATTTTCAGTATATTAGACTTTTTAGTAAGAGCAAGTGGGGTGTATGGGTATTCCAGGATAGGTCGAATAAGCATTCTATAAAGATGTAGCTTCACATGCTGTGGGGCTTGCCTGAATCGGTACAGCCGGGCTAGTTGTGCTTTGGCTAAGGTTACTTTCTTATTAATATGTTCAGTGGAATTCAAGAGTCTCGATATTTCATAGCCTAGAATTGTAGTAGAGTTCTGAACCTGTATTAACGTGCCACCAATGTTGATGGCCCCAAGTGTACTAGCCCAGCTGCCCACTGAGCACAGTTGAATCTTGTTAGGGTTTGTCACAATTTTCCAGTCTTGTTCCCAACTTGCTGTGGCTGCTAGTTCCTCTTTCGTCTTCCTTATGACTGAATCGTGTTTAGTTCCTTGGCCAGCAGGCATCGAGGACACTACATGGATGACATCATCTGCAAATTGAGTTATAATAGTGTCGTTATAAATAGGGCGTGGCAAGTCATTTACAAAAAGATTGAAGAGGAGTGGGCTTATGCACGATCCCTGAGGAACTCCTGCTGTCGGCATAAAGGAATCAGCTTCCTTGTTGTTAAACATTGGAATTATTGTTCTATGGCTTAGAAAATTTCTGACAAGTCTAAGGAGGGTCCAGTTGTGGTGTGGTATGGATTGCAGCTTGAAGAGCAGACCATTATGCCATAAACTGTCAAAGGCCTTGTTGACATCTCTGGTTGCTATTATTGCAGTCTGGTGTTGTTTCCTAATACTGTCTGCTGCATCGTAGATGATGTTGATGGCATGCTGTGTCGATCTGTGGTTCCTAAAGCCAAACTGTTTTTCTGTATACAGATGGTGGAACTCCATGTAGTAGTTAATACGATTTGACAGTATTTTCTCAAAGCACTTCCCTGTCGACTCCAACAGGGAGATAGGCCTATAGTTTCCAGGGACGTGTTTGCTTTTGCCAGGCTTCGGGATAAAGATCATTTTGGCAGTTTTAAATACTTGTGGAAAGTGTCCTGAGACGAGGATGGCGTTGAAGACATTGAGCAAGGACTGCACGTAGTTTAGAGGTAGAAACTTCAGTTGGTTGACTGTTATTCCTGACAAACCTGGCGCTTTGTTCCTCGTTTTCTTTAATACTTCCAACAGTTCGCGTATGGTGATGGGTCGGGTGATCGGGTGGTCAGGGTCAAGGAGTGCGGTGTCAACTAGAGGCCTGCTAGCCAGGTTCTCAACGTTTTCAGCAACCCATTGGTTGACTGAACGGTGGTTGTCATTGTTGATCTGGCTGTTGTTTTCTGTGAAGATTTCCTCCCAAACCAGTCCCATGAGATTAGCCTGCAGCTGTGCATCTTCCACTCTGGTGGTTATTACCTCGTTGTTGTCATCAGTATATGTATAGCTGAGGTGCGACAGCGGTGTCTTTGATGATCCTAGGAGTTTTCTGATCTTACCCCAGAATCTGGCAGGTTCTCTCTTGTACTGGTTCGCTTGGTTGACTAGAGTACCCCAAATGTGTCGTTTGTGTAGGAGCGTGAGGCCTAAGACATCACGTCTGAGGGCCTGAATGATTTGGAGGGATGGCTGGCCTGTGCGTAGGCGCCTCACACATTCTTGTTGGTAATGCCTCATTTTATCCTTGATCTCTCTAGTTGGTTTGTATTGCTGAATTATTCTGGTGTTAGTCAGATCACAATTGGCCATAGTTGCCTCAGTGATGCGAGTATGAATGGAGGCAATTGCTGCGTCAATGTCCTGGACCGGTTTATTGTCAAGATCAGCGGTTGGGTCAGAGCCAAGGAACTCCATATATGGACGAAGTCGAAGCGTATTTAGATTGGGTCTGGGGCGTCCCAGAATTCTAAAGGGAGATGCTTGGAGATGGAGAATAACAGGTATGTGATCTGAACCTACATCATTACCTGGGAGTATTCTGCTGTGAAAGATATTGCATTCAACATTCGTCAGTATGATATCAGGTTTTCCTTGGTGGTTACCTACAAAGGTTTTAAAGTAGGGACCCAAGAAGGTTAAGTTCCTCGCTGTCATGAGGTTAAATAACAGTCGACCTTTGATGTCATCACGTCCATTGGTGTCATTGAAAAATGCTGCATGGTGGGCATTAAAGTCCCCTGCAAGGATCGTTGGGACATTTCTGTTGAGCACCTTGTGAATGGCTCTCGAAGGGATGGAGTGCTCACCTGGGGGGATGTAGGTAGTTAAAATAACAAGTGGGCCTTGGTTCGTGACTATTTCCACTGCTACGGCATTTTCTTCTTGGAGGTAGATGTTGGTAAATGAGCAGCCCAGCTTGATGAGGATCGCAACACCTCTATTCTGGCCAGAGTTCCTTTCAATGGTCGTGTATCCATAGAGTTTGATGTGTTGGTCAAGGCGTGCAGAGGTTTCATAGTGTGCACTGATACGTTGGAATGGTGCACTTTTGTAGTGCTATGGTCGAGCACTGTTATCGTGGAATGGTACACTTAATGGTAAAGTGTAATATGGTAAAATGATATAGTGGTATTGAGTATTGCTATGGTGTTTTATTGTGTAGTAGCAGTGTTGCACACAGTTATGGTGAGCTGTGTTGTCATATGGTGTGTGTTAAAATTTGATGTGTTATTGTATTATGGTGAATTATGTTGTATTTTGTGTTGTATTACAGCGTGTTGTTATGGTGTTGTTACATTGTTGTGGTATTTTGTACTGTGATGACGTGTTGTATTTTGCTATGGAGCGTTGTATTGTGCAAATTACTACATTGTGCTATGGTGGAATGCTGTATTTGTGTATTGTGTTGGAGTACTGTATTGCATTTCGTTACGACTGAGTGGTACCATGTGGGGCCGATACATAAGACACATTTCATACATATGAGAGGAAATACAACACATTTCAAAATCCATTAATAAATTGGGTTAGACATGAGTCAACTAATTACAAAACAATATACTTGATATCTGTGAATTTGTTTAAATATATTGGCTTGATATCAGTCATTTAGTTAAGAAATGGGCTAGATATCAGAAAATTAGTTTGTCTTTGGTCTTAGGTTTTATTTACCCACTACACCAAGTCAGACCCTTAAAAGAGATAGAGACTTCGAAGTATTTACCTCAAATATCTCCACCTCCCAAGGGCGCCAGATTAGTGAGGGGTCACTCAAGCATTTTTCATCAAGCCACTGTCAATGTGGGAGAACTCGTGTCTATGCTATAAGCACATACTTGCATGAACCACAAGAGAAGATTAACAATCTTTAGACAACACCCACCAGTGGGACTCGAACCCAGAAAGCATAACTATCTTCCAATAGCTGCCATAACTAGTATGCCTTAACCCAGGCATACATAACTTGACTTGGTGTAGTGGGTTAAGGCATACTAGTTATGGCAGTTATTGGAAGATAGTTGTGCTTTCTGGGTTCGAGTCCCACTGGTGGGTGTTGTCTAAAGATTGTTAATCTTCTCTTGTGGTTCATGCAAGTATGTGCTTATAGCATAGACACGAGTTCTCCCACATTGACAGTGGCTTGATGAAAAATACTTGAGTGACCCCTCACTAATCTGGCGCCCTTGGGAGGTGGAGATATTTGAGGTAAATACTTCGAAGTCTCTATCTCTTTTAGGGTCTGACTTGGTGTAGTGGGTTAAGGCATACTAGTTATGGCAGTTATTGGAAGATAGTTGTGCTTTCTGGGTTCGAGTCCCACTGGTGGTGTTGTCTAAAGATTGTTAATCTTCTCTTGTGGTTCATGCAAGTATGTGCTTATATATATATATATATATATATATATATATATATATATATATATATATATATATATATATATATATATATATATATATATATATATAGTTACTCCCCAACCAAAACAAAATCAGAATTTAAATATTTTATTAAAGCAGATGGAGTTATGTCAAACATTTTTCCTAACCCTAAACCAGAAAATGTCTCTGCAAATGGCAAAAAGTCACGCAAGGCAACATTCACAGGCAGCAGTTGTCAACATATAATTAATATACATAACCACTCATAATATCTACGTCAGGAAAAATAATCGTCACAACTTCCCATTTTAGTCGTTTAATTAAACGAATATTAAATTTTCGAACAAACTACTGTGACGGTGTTCCCCCCCCCTTCTAATTCTCCCACGCCTGCTGTAAGAGTCATGTCCACAATTCCCGAGCGTTCTCTACTTTGCAGGCATCAGTTTAACATATGTGGGAGAGAATAGTATTCTCGCTGAGCCGAGAAATTCGTGAAAGTATAGTATTTTGGCCTGTGGGATAGGCCCTTTAGAAAGCCAATATGGCACTGGCTGCTCTGGTCTTCCGCCAAAACTGTGTGACGTCAGTGTCGCCAGATTGGTCACCGTCAGCGACGTGGCACTGGGAGCCAATGAAAACCTACTTTGGAAAATGTGACGTCACATAGGCAGGGGGGTCCAGCCGCAGCGACAGGTTGGCGCCATCAGTATCACACGACGCGTCTGAGAGGCAGGACGTGCGACCGGTCATCCTGTCAGAGTGACGGATTACCCGAGCTCTGGTGGATATAAGCGTCTCCTGTTGTCAGCACGCACTCTGTGAGGTCTTCTTGCAACCCAGACATGGCTCAGATAAGGAATTGACGGAATATTGAGCAACAAGTGCTCCGGGACAGGTGCATTGCAAGAAGTGGGCCGGGCATCGACGTGTGCAACGTCCTTGACAGTTCACCAGAATAGGAGACAGTTTAGTGGCTGGGCCATTCCACCGTGAGCGAACCTAGTTGACCGCCTTTGTCAACTAGGTTGGACGTGTGATTGACGATCCTGTCAAGTTTGACAGTAAGACGACAAACCGTGGAACCCTACGAGTTACCAATTGGATGCAAGCACGTCAAGAAGTCTTCCCAAATACCTAGTGACATACCTAGACGACGAGGGAATTGACAGTGAAGTGAGCTTCAAGTGCTCTGAAGTCGGGTGCTGTGCGTGTGGAGCTTAAGCAGTATCGTCTGGGACGTCTGATAACTTCACAGTGACATCGTAGTGGTGAGAGGCAGTTCCTCTGAGAGTAAAGTGACAAGGAACTAATTGGGAA
>WNGS01005641.1:11664065-11691157 GCA_020271785.1 Procambarus virginalis
TTCACCTGACACTCTATATTGATACTAGGTAGGATAACGACCATTAACCGTTGAGGGATAAGAAGGTGTAAACGACAATAGGGATTCTAGTTGCCACCCTCCACCACAGGGGCCTAAGACATCATATCTATATGTGCAGACATCCAGATATGATATCTTGACATATTCAGATATGAATTGGATATGCATGTGACCAGAATATGATATTAGAAACAATGGAGAAGGTCCTGCTCATAAAGATTTTCTCGTTGCAATGTTCATTAATCCAAGAGCAACGCAAATCAACGCAAATTCCAGCATCCATCAAACGTTGATTGTATATCGAAACCAACGCCATTCTTAGATATTATATCACCGGGTAGTATATACTACCGGCGATTTTGGACGGCACACCTTGAATAGTGAAACCAGGAGTTTTCGATACCGTAAGACTTTGTCGATTATTTCCTCTGTTTGCCATTAGAATTGGTTTGCCATTAGGACTTTCATTACCACTGCTACCTTATTCAATCTTGTGTTGATGATATCCTCAAACTGCTCCGGAGTCTGCCAGTGCAGACAGTCATACATGCTAGGCTGTATGAGCTAACCATCCTGTGTGATGGGGATTTTTTAGCATCACCTAATATAGCCTTTTTTTGACACACTGTCACTCCACTTCATACTATAGGGTTAGCTGCACTAATGCAGATGATACTCTATATATTAATATCGATAAAAAAAGGGCCATTAGAATTCCAGAATTTTTGGCCAATTTGTTTCTGACAGTCAGCAAGGAGACTTTTGTAGATCTGTCATGAACAGTACACTGGAGTCAACGTGTATGCTTTCCTTCACGATTCAATTATATGTGATAACAAGATCTTGCCATAATAGCATCTTGCACTTGCATATTCATTCATATCACAGGTATGCCTTGTCCTGCACGTATGGTCAAGTGCTCAGAACCCTAATTGTTGTCAAAAATAACTTGCTCTAATTCTTAATATATATATTTTATTATGTTACAATTTATTATATTATATTATATTATATTGATAAAATAGCGATATAAATTAAACAACCTGATTCAGTTTGTATTATAAATAGTAAAAAAATATATAAACTTTTTTAATTCTACAGTAATATTTCAAATGAAAATACACTAAAAAACAATTGAGTCAGCTTATAAGATTTGTCAGAGAGTTAAAGAGGGCTTGTGTTCAGTACAAGAACTGAGTGACGTCAAACTAACCACGTTGCAAGAAAGGCGAATCGGGGAGAAATGACAAGAACGTCGGAGATATTAAGGAGAACTAATAGGGTGGACATGGAGGCATCTGTAAAAAAAAATTAAGATGGTACAGACCAGCTCAAGCGTGTGGAAGCTTGGAAGCTTGACAACGTTTTCAAGCAAACGTTACGGCAAATGGAACGGGCAAAAAGCAGGAGATAGTTGAGATATATTAGGCATCTTCAACAGGATATATGCAGAACATAATGGGACATAAAAGACTTATGCAAAATCATAAGTCTTTTCAGAAAACTTAAATTCAATTTAAATTTATTAAATTTCCAGGTAAATTTAAAATTGACCCTATAAACATGACTTTTATGCCATTTTCCAGGATGCTCAAACTACTGAGCTAGTGCTCGCTTCTGTTAATACACCTAGGTAAGTATACATACCTTAACTCCCTGCTACGTAAGGATACATGCCCCTCCAGCCCGCCCCACCCGCACACACACACACACACCCCACACACACACCACACACACACACACAACACACACACACACACACACACACACACACACACAATAGTTTAATACAAAGGATGAAAACCAGTTTACAGGCAATATATCAGCCTCGTTACGGCTTTGACCACTTCCCATGACGTCATTTTTGTCACAGTGTTTCTGTTTAGAAATACTATTGATACATATATATTTTCTGGAATTTTCAGTTTCGTTTTTCGTGTATTTTTACCCCCTACAATGATTTTTTTTCCCCCTCGCTCTTTTCTCTAATTAATTTTGTGTCTGCAGTCTCTCGTTTGTTATTATATATATATATATATAATATATATATATATAATATATATATATATATATATATATTATATATATATATTCATCGTGATTACAATGTTTATATTAATTGTACCTTTATTTTTTTTTTAGATTTGTGTATTCTTGTTTCCTTTTCCATTTCTGAACATTCGTTTCATCTTTACTTTTATGCGATTTATTCCATAATTTATTTCACCGTTTCTTTCATAGTTAGAAAAAGAAGAAAAAAATCACTTTCCACCTCACAATGTTTCACTATTCATTTCGCACGTTGTGTTCATACGATGCTTTCACCATTTCTTCACCTTTATTATTATATCCATTCTCTCTTCTCTGGTTCGAACCTCATTCACTCAACTTTCACTTGTTGTGATTTGATTTTTTTTCCACAGAAAAGTTTGAAAAAAGATACTGCAAAAAAAACTTGCCCATTTTCTTTACCCTTTTACTGGAGGATAAAAAAAATATACTCATATACAAAGATAACCCAACATACACATCTGGAGGAAGACCCAACATACTCATACTGAAGCATGACCCCAACATACACACACTGGAGCTTGACCTAACCTCCTGGTTATGTATTCATTATGCCGTTCCATACAATATCTAGACGATTACAAATCATCAAATTTAGAAATACGCGGTTGGAGTCCAACTACTCAGATTATACTTTAAACTGTAGATCTACTTTCTAGTCGAGAGCAGTCGATGTTAGCCAAGCCTTAACAATAGCTCTATATAGTCAAGTTAAACCTTAACAACAGCTCTATATAGTCAAGTTCAACAGTAACAAAAGCTCTCTCTTGTAATGCGTAACCTTCTATTACACTCCTCTCTTCTCTCTCTCGCTCTCTCTCTCTCTCTCTCTCTCTCTCTCTCTCTCTCTTCCTCTCTCCTCTCTCGCTCCCATCTCTCTCTCTCTCGTCTCTCTCTCTCCTTGCAGACTTGCAGAAAGAATCTTTAGTAAAAGTAAAAGAATCTTTGCCAGCTGCCTTTGTTAATTGCTTCTCCTTGGTGAACATAGGACGCCCACCGTCTCAGAATGTAATTATCATGCTTGGCCTGGGAGAAGAATTACAAACACTGCAGATGTTTATCCCTCCCCCCCCGCCACTGCCTCTCCCTCACTATCCCCCTCCCCCACCTCTCCATCTCACTTCTATCCTGTTCTCTCCACCCTCCTCTTCTCTGTTATCCTGTTCTCGACTCCTGTTCACGGCTGTTAACACATAGACCTGAATTCCGTTTATATGTTAGTGCTATTACAAAGTGACTATAAGGGACGTGTGTGAATATGTAGTTTGTTCGAAAATTTAACATTCGTTTAATTAAACGCCTAAAATGGGAAGTTGTGACGATTATTTTTCCTGACGTGGACAATATGAGGGTTATGTATGTTAATTATATGTTGACAACTGCTTCCTGTGAATGTTGCCTTGCGTGACTTTCTGCCATTTGCAGAGACATTTTCCGGTTAGGGTTAGGAAAAATGTTTGACATAACTCCATCTGCTTTAATAAAATATTTAAATTCTGATTTTGTTTTGGTTGGGGGAGGAACTTTATATATATATATATAGTATATATATACTATATATGATATATATATATATACTATATATATATATCAAAGGTTTCTCACATATATCTACGATCCATAACAAATTAAACTTTTACCATGGATCATCGCAAAAGTTTTTTATCATCGTTCAATAAAACTATTTTTTGTATTAGTTTTAATAAAACCTAAGACCAAAAACAAACTAATTTTCTGATATCTAGCCCAATTTCTTAACTAAATGACTGATATCCAGCCAATATATTTAAACAAATTCACTGACTTCAAGTTATATTTTTTGTAATTAGTTGACTCATGTCTAACCCAATTTATTAATGGATTTAGAAATGTGTTGTATTTCCTCTCATATGTATGAAATGTGTCTTATGTATCGTCCCACATGGTACCACTCAGTCGTAACGAAATGCAATACAGTACTCCTTAAATCAAATACAAACCACAAATACGGCATACCATCACATCACAATATTATAATTTGCACAATACAACGCTCAATAGCAAAATACAACACGTCATCACAGTACAAAACACCACAACAATGTAACAACACCATAACAACACGCTGTAATACAACACAAAATACAACATAATTCACCATAATACAATAACACATCAAAATATAACACACACCATATGACAACACAGCTCACCATAACAGAGTGCAACACTGCCACTACACAATAAAACACCATAGCAATACTCAATACCACTATATCATTTTACCATATTACACCTTACCATTAAGTGTACAATTCCACGATAACAGTGCTCGACCATAGCACTATAAAAGTGCACCATTCCAATGTAACAGTGCACACTATACATGTCGCTGAGATATATTTCGTGTAAAGTGCTAGAGAAAGTAATCAGATTGAGAAAGGATAACACCTGGACAGGACAATTTTCGTAAGGAAAAGGCAGCATGGGATTAGAAAAAGGCGAATGCCAAGTTTGAAGCTTAAAAGTTCTACTGCAACGTCAATGAAATGTCAATGAAAAAAAAAGACAGCTGGATGGACTATATTTTCCTAGAATGTCCTAAAGCATTTGATAGTGTTCCTAATAAAAGACTGGTGGGCAAGACAAAGTTGTAAGCTGGGGAGATTCAATGGAAAATGCTGAACTGGGTGAGGGAGTAACTGAACAACAGAAAACACAGTCAGTTTCGAGCTGGAGAAATATGACAAAAAGTGTCGCCCAGTGCTAGCTCCTGAGACCACTCTTGTCCCTAATTCATGTGCCTACATGATAGAGTGAGCTCGTACAAGTCAATGTTTGCCCACTACACAATGCTAAAATCGAATACAAAAATTAAGACGGACTGCAAAGAGTTACAGAAAGACCTTGTCAAGCTCCAGGAGTAAGCTAATAAAGGCTGGAATTAATTCCTGATTAGTTTAAGACACTGATGATAGAACAAAAGGAGAATGAAAACCAAATGGTGTCTACGTCATAAGAGGAAGACAACAACTGATCTCTGAAGGAGACAAATATGTTATAGATGCCAGAAATGAAACAATAACACTTGAGTTACTTGTAAGTTACAACCATGTAAGTAGCATCGGCAGCAAGTATAGGCAGCTGGCAAAATAAGATTTTCAGAAACCAAACGCAAGATTCTTTCAAGGCAATCTACACTGACTTAGTCAGACTAATTCGCAGCGTGGAGGGGCATGGACCT
Source organism: Procambarus virginalis (assembly GCA_020271785.1). NCBI lineage: Eukaryota > Metazoa > Arthropoda > Malacostraca > Decapoda > Cambaridae > Procambarus > Procambarus virginalis. Next base: position 11,669,380 of record WNGS01005641.1, read on the forward strand.
CGCACCTTGCGAAGCATAAAGCCAAAACTGGAAAATCAAAGAGGTTTGCAACAAAATTAGTGACAAAAAAATAAGAGGGGGGGGGGGGGGAAGAGCTATGAAGAACAATCAATGGCATTAGATCTTACAACCTTACAAGAGAAGAAACAGAGGGAATATGATTACAACCTACAAGATACAGACAAGAAAAGTTGAGATGGACGCAGACAGCCTCTTTAAAGTGAAAGAATATGAGTCAAGAGGTCATAAGTGAATACTGAAAATATAAGGATATACCCGTCCTTGTCGTCAGCAAGAAGTCGAAGAAAGACTGAAAGACTGCAAAGGAAGAAGAAAGACTTCTTCTTCCACACTGAAAGAAGAAGTTGTAGAAGCCACCATCATCTTCAAATTCAAGGTCAGATTTGACATAGATTTTGAACGTCAAGGGAGTCAAACTGTAACGCAACAGGTAAAACAGGGTAAGTAGGCCAACTCCTCTCAAATAATGCGTCTGATATTGTACGCTATGATCCCCTACGTACAAAATATAATGTACCAGGAAAAAACGCAAGTCATAAATATACTCATTTTCCATGCGTAGATTGAGTAGGTTAAGTTAGGTTAGATGGCTTGTGGTCGTACGTTACAGCACCCCTTATTTTGTACGTTGTGGCAAATCAAGTCAATGGGTTAAATAGGCGGGAGAATAAAGAGCTAAACCTCTCGGTAGTCACTGATATTAAGCACTATACCATGACATACCTCCATAACAGTGCACAATACCACCATAACAGTGCACAATACCACCATAACAGTGCACAATACCACCATAACAGTGCACAATACCACCATAACAGTGCACAATACCACCATAACAGTGCACAATACCACCATAACAGTGCACAATACCACCATAACAGTGCACAATACCACTCTAACAGTGCACAATACCACCATAACAGTGCACAATACCACCATAACAGTGCACAATACCACTCTAACAGTGCACAATACCACCCTAACAGTGCACAATACTACCATAACAGTGCACAATACCACCATACCACCACCAGAACACCACCATTCACACCATAACCTGAGCCGCGGTTGTTAGTTCGCTCGGGGTCTCGACTTATTGATTTAAATTTCGTTAAAACGTGCCCAAACGTCAAATATGGTTGGAGGGGGGGGGGTCACGTTTCCTTTCACCTGATGCCTCTGTTCACCTAGCAGTAAACAGATACCTCAGTTAATCAACTGCTGTTGGGGTTGGGAAATTAATCAGTCGTTAATCTAGGGTGATAAGACGCACTCCCAAGACACAACACACACCAAGATAAAGACAACACACTCATCAACATCAACAACACACTCATCACAACACACTCATCAACAACCACTCATCAACAACACACACATCACCCTGGCATAATAAAAACCACGACATTTCATCTGGGTTTAATTCCCAGATCTTTCACATGTTAAATTACTTCATTCAGCTGTTATCTTTGTTGACCGGTTTTTTTTTTTTCATTCGTGTCTGGCTTCGTGTCTCTCTCGGTGGATTTCTAATTATCGTTTCTTTGCCCTCTCATTTACCTTCCTCGGAGCCTGGCGACGGCCTGTCTTGCTGGTGAGGCCGCTCAAGGGCCAGGCTTCTTGCTGGTGGGGCCGCTCAAGGGCCAGTCTTCTTGCTGGTGGGGCCGCTCAAGGGCCAGTCTTCTTGCTGGTGGGGCCGCTCAAGGGCCAGTCTTCTTGCTGGTGGGGCCGCTCAAGGGCCAGTCTTCTTGCTGGTGGGGCCGCTCAAGGGCCAGTCTTCTTGCTGGTGGGGCCGCTCAAGGGCCAGTCTTCTTGCTGGTGGGGCCGCTCAAGGGCCAGTCTTCTTGCTGGTGAGGCCGCTCAAGGGCCAGTCTTCTTGCTGGTGGGGCCGCTCAAGGGCCAGTCTTCTTGCTGGTTGGGCCGCTCAAGGGCCAGTCTTCTTGCTGGTGGGGCCGCTCAAGGGCCAGTCTTCTTGCTGGTGGGGCCGCTCAAGGGCCAGTCTTCTTGCTGGTGGGGCCGCTCAAGGGCCAGTCTTCTTGCTGGTGGGGCCGCTCAAGGGCCAGTCTTCTTGCTGGTGGGGCCGCTCAAGGGCCAGTCTTGCTCAAAGAGCCTCTCAAGGGCCAGTCTTGCTCAAAGAGCCTCTCAAGGGCCAGTCTTGCTCAAAAAGCCTCTCAAGGGCCAGTCTTGTTCAAAGAGCCTCTCAAGGGCCAGTCTTGCTCAAAGAGCCTCTCAAGGGCCAGTCTTGCTCAAAGAGCCTCTCAAGGGCTATTCTTCCTCCTTGAACCTGTTAAGAACCACTTATTCCACCTGAACATGTCAAGGACCAGTCATCCATCCTCTAACCCCTTATCTTATATAATATTATTAAGACGCACTAAAACAACTGTATTGGTTTCTCAGAAAAATGTTAATATGATCCATTAAAATTCTACGGGAATTACGCAGAATATGTCACATTTCGGTCCATGATAATCGCAAGGGAGTCTCTATAAATGCTCACAACATTTATATATATATATAATATTATATATATTATATATTATATATATATATTATATATATATATTTTATATAGTATTCTATATATATATATATATATATATATAATATATATATATATATATATATATATATATGTATATATATATATTAAGATAACTATGCAAACAAAATCAACACAATGATTGCATGAACATCAAACACTGTTCATAAAATGACCTTGAACGTAGATAACATTGAATTCCTGTTGGCAGAGCTGGCAACGAAATGTCAACACTGCCCAGCCTACATCACACCATGCAAACAGTAGAAAAAATAAAAACATGGAGGGGGGGGGGTAGGGGTTGTGATAAAGGGAAAGATTACTTGGACCAGAGGTCAACGGATGAGGGTCAGAGGTCAGGAACCGGGAGTAATTACTAAGGAACTAAGGTCAGTAGCAAAGGTAAGGAATCAGAGGCGAGTAATAAAGTGAAGAGGTCAAGAACCAGGGGTTCTTGACCTCTTCAGGTCAAGAACCCCTGGTTCAGAATAAAATATATAAAATATTCTTATATATTCAGGTCAGAATAAAGGTCAAAGGTCAGGAACTAGGTGTCAGTGGTACAAGGTGAAAGGTCAGGAACTAGGGGGTCAGTGATAAGGATTAGACACTTACTGTATCCTTAAAAAACAGTAAAGTCAATGACACGTAAATCATACAACTAATCTTAACTCATTATATACAAAATTAAATAAAGAGACATAAATGTGTAGTGCCTTATATGGCTCAGAAAATATTATTAGATATATAAGCAAATAAATTATATAAACACTCATAGGAGAGGTTGCAGTTATATCTGTGTGCCAAGGTTTATTATGCAATTGGCTTTCAATGGATTTAACATTGGCGTGGAGCATTATTTAATTGAAACTGGTACAACACATAGTATTATTAGTAGAATATATATAATATATATATATTATATATATATATATATATATATATATATATATATATTATATATATAATATATATATGTGACTGAAAACTCCACACCCCAGAAGTGACTCGAACCTGGGACAGCCAGGAGCAACATGCAACTGGTGTACATGGTACTTTCTTAAACCACTCGACCATCCGTGACCGTACAAAGACCACACACACACACACACCCACACACACGCACACACACGCATACACACACACACACACACACCAACCCCACACACACACACACACACACACGCACACACGCACACACACAACACATATATATATATATATATATATTATATATATATATATATATATATATATATATAAAAGTATTATATCTACGTTTTTATTGATGTTTTTCGGCATTTCGAATTACATTTATCTGATCCAAAAAAGAACTTCCTTATATATGTAACCAAAAAATTAGGTTCATATCGACTGATTTTTTTTTATATATTCGTGTACAATGATTTGGAAGAAGGAAGATGCACGGGACACTAACAGTTTACTCTCATGCTATACTGATTTTGCATCATGCCCCTTCCAATCAAGATATCAATTCTATTATTCATTGTTGATAAGTAGTGTAAATGTGGTATGATAAATGCTCCCGGTAAAAGCTCAAGGTAATGCGTATTGACACGTTATCCATCTATATATATATCTCCCTTCCAGTTGTTTTAGATTAGGCAAAATAATTGGAGTTAAATGCTCACAATATATGCCCCTTTCACTGCAGGTATAAAGAAAATAATGCACAGCAAATACAGTTTACCAAACAGTTTACTCTTATTTACAGAGATACAGTACATAATTATGCCATATCAAGTCAATTATTATGTCTGTTGTTTGTGTTATAAAGTCAAGATTAATCACCATTTGCTATCGTTATGATCAGTCAGACCTATGATAACGATATAGCAAATCACCAGTTAACTCTCCTAACGGATCAATCACCCTTACGATACCGTCATAACTAATCTCCTACCGTATAGTGCTTCCTGGAATCAACGTCCCGCGGCCCGGTCTCTGACTCGGCTTCCTGGTTGGTGGTCTGGTCTACAGCTGTTAGACGCGGCTTCTCGCAATATGAATCACTGCCTGGTTGATCATGTTATCATTTGTAAGTGTTGAATCAAGTTTCTCCTTTGAACACCGTGAGAAGTCGACTAAATATTTCTCTTATGTGCAGAAGGACAGTGTTGAAAACTCTGTTGATCGAATCGTTTCTCAACGTATTATCGCACATCTACTTTCCAAAGGACTATTTTGCACTTCTTGTCACGTCTCCTGGAATCACGTGGAGTTATTTTCGTGGCAAATTATAATATATATATATATATATATATATATATATATATATATATATATATTTTATATATAATCTTTAATATATATATATATATATATATATATATGAATATATATATATATATATATATTATATATATTATATCTATATATATATATATATATATATTATATATATATATATATATATATATATATATATATATATATGTAGTACCTAGTAGCCAGAACGCAGTACTCGGCCTACTATGCAAGGCCCGATTTACCTAATAAGCTAAGTTTTCCTGAATGTATATATTTTTCTAATATTTTTCGTATGAAATGATAAAGCTATCCATTTCATTATTTATGAGTTAATTTGATTATATTTGAGTTAAAACTAATGTAGATATATGACCGAACCTAACCAACCCGACCTAACCTAACCAAACCTATCTTAACCTAGTCTCAAGAGATGATTCGTTTGAGGACCAAAACCGCATATCAGAAGGAGAAATGATGACGTTTCGGTCCGTCGTGGACCATTAGCAAGTCATTGTATTGATATGCTCATTCTAACAAAAATAGGAGGGCATGTCAGTGCTCTCATTGGAAACACTTATGGTACCTGAAGTGTGTGTGGACACTTATGTACCCAAGTTATGCTTTCGTTAGTGGAAATGCACTTATGCTCCCTCTTTTGTGTAATTACTCTTATTCTGCCCCATATTAGAAATACTCATTATTGCTTAAGTGAAAAAATGCTCCCCCTAGTGGAAGCACTTATGCTCCCCTAGTGGAAGCACTTATGTTCCCCTAGTGGAAGCACTTATGCTACCCTAGTGGAAGCACTTATGCTCCTCTAGTGGCACTTATGCTCCCCTAGCGGAACCACTTATGCTCCCCTAGTGGAAGTACTTATGCTCCACTAGTGAAAGCACTTATGCTCCCCTAGTGGAAGCACTAATGCTCCCCTAGTGGAAGTACTTATGCTACCCTAGTGGAAGCACTTATGCTCCCCTAGTGGAAGCACTTATGCTCCCCTAGTGGAAGCACTTATGCTCCCCTAGTGGAAGCACTTATGTTCCCCTAGTGGAAGTACTTATGCTCCCCTAGTGGAAGTACTTATGCTCCCCTAGTGGAAGCACTAATGCTCCCCTAGTGGAAGTACTTATGCTACCCATATTGGAAGCACTTATGCTCCCCTAGTGTAACCACTTATGCTCCCCTGGTGGAAAACACACTTATACCCCACCATTAGTGGAAGCGCTCGTTTATTTCCTTACGCTCACGACACAAATGCGTCTGGACCACAAAGCTCACTTCGCAAAAAGACGATAATGGGTGGAATATTGTACTAACTGGCCCTTCGCAGAGACTACAAAAGGGGCTGTAACTCATTAAAGGACGAGATGGGGGCTGGTATAGCACAATGGTCGACTGGCAGCCCCCAGCTCTCCCCTCAAAGCTAAACAAACATCGGTGCTTGATTGGTTTGTCCAGCCGCGTCTGATATGAGATTGTTGTTATTATTTAGTTTTCAGGAAGCTTGTAACTACATATTCCCGAATGACAACATATTTTTACGAGCGAGCTGTACCCTGAATGATGGGAAATTGGGGTGCCACTGCAATTGATGTGGTGGTTGGCTGGTTGTTTACTATAGATTCCTAAATGCCAGTCCAAGAATTGCTGGGATTGTGGTTGGGTTTGAACAATCCTTCCACAGAGACATATTCTTTCTATGGACGTGGTGGGGTTTGAACTCTCCAGATAACCCCCAGTCTTGCTGCTAGGAGGAGGAGACAAGTCATATTGCGAATATGTGCATATATATATATATATATATATATATATCTATATATTATATATATATATATATATATATATATATATATATGTGGAAAATCCACAGAGAAATGGAAATAAGAGAGGATGAACGTTTCGGCCGATCTGGGCCTTTGTCATACACCTGACTGAAAGAAATCACAAAGAGAGGGGAGGCAGACACTAGACCTGACCACCATCTCCTTGGCGAAAGAATTAACCAGAAATAGATATAGATTAGCTTAGAGTTGTCAGAAGGATTTAAGCGGTAAGAATAAAAGCTTAAAGAAACAACCTCATTGAACCTACATAAAATATTAAAATAATATTGTTATGAGACAATATAACTATCATAGTTCTTTCTTAAAACTGTTGTGCAGTTTAACTATGATACTATATACTATATGTTCTGCAGGTCCTTTTGTTACTTAGATTTTACTCTCGAGGGATTTACTCTCTCTCTCTCTCTCTCTCTCTCTCCTCTCTCTCTCTCTCTCTCTCTCCTCTCTCTCTCTCTCTCTCTCTCTCTTTCAGTCTGTCTTTCCAAAGTCTGTGTGCAGGACTAATGAGGCTGCTGGGTCCATCTCGTCTTTGCTCCTGCTGTTTTGCAACACCTTTTTTTACAGTCACTGTTTTTGGCCGCAGTTCTTTTGGTGCCATTTTCTCTTCCGGCTTTTGATATGAAAATTCTTGGGTTTCGTTTTCTGCTCTGGCATTTAAGCTGAGTTGTTTGTCTTCGTTTTCTGTTTTGGGAATTTATCTGTTCGAGATAATTTTTTTCGTGTTTCTTTTCGAGTATTTAGCATTTCTAAATTCCATTTTCTGTTTAAATATTTTTTTAATTTTATCAGTTCAGCGTATTCGACTCATTAGGTATTAGGCCTTTATTTAGTNAAAGGAGACTCTTCTGCAATACCAGACACAAACCGTACCTCAGGAAGATGGAATGCACAACTCCACAACTCAAGGGGACCTCCGCAACTCAGCTCTTATATGCTGAAATGCTTAAAAAGAGCCTGAAGCTAGGTCTGCAGTTAGGGAAGTTGCCATGGAAACGGCTTCCTCTCAGAAAGCAGCTAGATGTACTAGCCGGCTGATACAGAGAAAAAGAGCAGTAGTAGTAGCAGACATTAACAAGCAAACAGGGACCAGGCCAAAGGAGCAGAGAGATAAGAACAAAAACACAGTTACCGAGATCCTTAAAGAGGTAAGGATGGTGGTTACTGATCAAATGTTGAAAAGGTTTTCAGGCTTCGAAAGTACAACAAGGACAAAGATCGAATGATAAAGGTGGTACTCATGAGTGAAATCATGAAAGAGGAACTGTTTCAAGGAAGAGCCGTCTAGCAAACGTGCAGAAGTTCAAAAAGTATTCCTGCAGAGGGTTATGACAGGGAAGAGAGAAAGCAGGAGCAGACGCGAGGAAGGAGTGCAGGGAGAGAGAAAGGAATTAGAGAACCATAACCCCGAACCCTACAATCCCAGATGAGAGTGGGAACCCTCCTCAAAACAGTCCAACAGCCACAGGGAGTGGGGCACCACCCCCACATTCTACCCAACAGACACCCTACCTGCCCCATCCCCAGTCAGCCCCCCCACTAAGTACCACCTAATGCACCCTCCACCCACCCACCCCCTCCTCCCACTCACTCCCCTCCTCCCACTCACCCCTCTCCCCAGGACATCCCTTCTCCCCAGCCCCTAAGCCGTCCCTTCTCCCACATGCCCTCCCATCTCTCCCACCCCCAAGCCTCCGTTCTCCCCTGCCCCGCTAAGCCCCCCACTCTCCCCACCCCACCTAAGACTTCCCACCTAATGTATCCTAAGACATAACAGCTATTAAACTCACAGGACACATTTTCAGTGATTCAGTATTGACTAAATATGATTAAATATATAAGGTGCCTGCAAATGGCGTCAGTTCTGATGATATCGTTTGTGCTGGTTAGTGTGAGGTTATCTTGAGATGATTTCGGGGCTTAGTGTCCCCGTGGCCCGGTCCTCGACCAGGCCTCCACCCCCAGGAAGCAGCCCGTGACAGCTGACTATCTCCCAGGTACCTATTTACTGCTAGGTAACAGGGGCATAGGGTGAAAGAAACTCTGCCCATTGTTTCTCGCCGGCGTGAATATCGAATCGCCGGCGAAATCGATATCAATTCGTGAATATCGAATTGCCCCAATGTTTCTCGCTGGCGTGATCCTGTGGTCCCGGGATCGAACCCGGGCCCACAGGATCACGCGTCCAGTGTTCTGTCCGCTCAGCCGCCGTCTCCCTGGGAAGCTAATGTATCCAAGAGCATAGTTGTTTATTAAAGTAATTCTGGGAAGAGCTCTCGGTATATCATCTCGAGCGATTGCCTTCAGCATCACGAGACACGTGGTGAGAGAGATCACAACATCTTATTGTCTTCTGAGATCCCCAAGCATCCTCAGGCGGGTCGGGGGTCGAGGCCTCCTTCACTACCTCCCAAGACTCTCCTCCTTCATCCCATGAAGACTGGTTGCTATTTATAAATTTCCTTATGAAAGGTCTTTATGTAGCTATTATCGTATTCGTAGATTAAAATGTGTATATGAATGTGGTTAGATACAGTGGGGGTGGGGGGATGGGGTCTACTTGGGAGGGGGGGGGGCGTCTCGTGTCAGTTATCATAGGGCATATTGCAGTGATTCGGCAGTTGCCTCAAATGGCATGAATTAGGACACACGTCTTATAAAGAGTGTCTATAGTCCCGGAATAATGGCTGTTTTGTTTATTTGCTTTGTTAAATATAATATAAATAATATTCTCTAAGCTCCCGCCAAACACACACCGAAACTACGACGTTGGTACAACGTTCGAACAAGTTTTAACACCTCCTAACCAGTTATAACAACCGATATAGCAAGTTGTAACAACGTTCTAATCCGTCGTAAACACGTTAAGCCAAGATGTAACAACTTTATTACACATTGTAACAAGCGGAATATAGACACAGTTTCGGTTTGTGTTTCCAGGGGCTGATGCTTGGAGAATATTGGGTGTACAATAATAATAATTTATTGCTTACTTTAAAAACAGCTCGCGCGCGCACACACACACACACACACACACACACACACACACACACACACACACACACACACACACACACACACACACACACACACACACACAAGCCACAGGGACGTAAGAAGGAACTTTTCAGTGTCAGAGTAGTTAACGGATGGAATGCATTAGGCAGTGATGTGGTGGAGGCTGACTCCATACACAGTTTTAAATGTAGATATGATAGAGCCCAATAGGCTCAGGAATCTGTACACCAGTTGATTGGCAGTTGAGAGGCGGGACCAAAGAGCCAAAGCTCAACCCCCGCAAGCACAATTGAGTACAATTAGGTGAGTACACACACAATAGTTAGGGAGTATCTAAGCAATAGGAAACAGAGTTACGGTGAGGGGTGAGACATCCGATTGGCATGAAGTCACCAGTGGAGTCCCACAGGGCTCTGTACTCGGTCCTATCTTGTTTTTGATATATGTAAATGATCTCCCGGAGGGTATAGATTCATTTCTCTCAATGCTTGCGGACGATGCCAAAATTATGAGAAGGATTAAGACAGAGGAGGACTACTTGAGGCTTCAAGAAGTCTAGACAAGCTGCAGTCTAGGTCGAACAAATGGTTGCTAGAGTTTAACACAAGCAAATGTAATGTAATGAAGATATGTGCTGGGAGCAGGAGGCCAGATACTAGGTACCATCTGGGAGATGAAATAATTTAAGAGTCAGAGAAAGAAAAAGACTTGGGGGTTGATATCATGCCAGACCTGTCTCTTGCAGCCATATCAAGAGTATGACATCAGCGGCATATGCCAGGCTGGCCAACATGAGAACGGCATTCAAAAACTTTCAGTTTCAGAAAAGTTTCAAGTGTAGATATGATTGAGCCAGTAGGCTCAGGAATCTATACACCAGTTGATTGACAGTTGAGAGGCGGGACCAAAGCGCCGAAGCTAACCCCTCCGCAAGCACAACTAGGTTAATATGATATAGTTAAAAAAAATCCGAAAAAGCAGAAGGCATACAGTGATAACCCAAATGAATGAATTCATATCTATGTTTTTCATCCACTGTCTCAAATTCACAGGACACAGGACACAATACACAGGACACAATACACAGGACACAGGACACTGCATTCCCCTCTCTACAGCTCCAGCCATTGAAAATCTCCTATAACACCAGAGCTGTCACGTGTAATCAGAAAAATGTGGCGATTGCATAATGTCAATGTAATAGTGTAACAAGGTTGCACGCTAGCAACATGCCAGCAACGACCCATATTGCCACTTGAACAATTCCAACTTCAGTTTAATGACTGATGACGCAAAGTGGAATTCAATGAATTTCACGTAATATTCATAACTATTTCTATAAAGGAGAATGTCTGACAGTTTGTTTGTATAACCATTTTTTTTATTTTTCAACGTCCACCTGACTTTGCAGGGTGACTGGTGGGTGTTAGGGGACAGTCATAGACGGGGTGGAGTCATGTCCCCCTTGAATGGGGGGTTAATCCCTATATCTCCAAAAAAATGAGTCGGTGGAGATGAAATGTTAAATGCTGATTCAGTAGAATTTCAATATTTGTTCGTTATACTCAGTACTTCAATGAGGCAACCCGGGCACCGCCGGGTAGAGCCCCTCCCCTCTAGTATATAAATAAAACATGGGAAATAAACCCCGGAAATAAAAGATTTGAACAACAAGAGATAAATGTACACTGAAGATGCCGTTCTTGCACGCAACAACAACAAAATAACATATAATCCTAATTAAATAAAATAATATTAAGGCAAATAATAAAAATAAATTATAACGACTAAATATTTGCAATATAACTTCAATATAAATAATAAAAAAGAACCCAAATACAGATCAAATTAAAACAAAAAATTCCTGCTTTGAAGACAATTTAATCGCTGTTAGTAAAATCGTTGTTGAAGGGAAGGGAGGCAATTTTCAGGGCAAAGCACCAAGCCATTTCGACTATAAAGCATGGGAAGGGATCAGGATAAGGATTTAGGATGGGACAGGGAGGAAAGGAATGGTGCTCAACCACTTGTGGACGGTCGAGGATTGAACGCCGACCTGCAAACCGCTGACATAATGATCTCGTCGACCTCTTCCTTCCCATGAATCGTCACATGTTGTTTTAGATAGTTACACAGAATGAAATGTTCCAAGTAGCACGGGTTATGGTGAGCCTGTAGTGACTCTTACCTGGCACAGGAGCGGGGCTGTAACTCCAAGGGTCAGTATAGGAGCCACGAGAAGGAGGATCGAACCAAGCACTCACACTAGACCACCACTACCCCAAGTGGTCAGAAAAGCAATGCAACCTGGGATTCCACTGAATCCTCTAGGGGCCTTGAGGCTTCACATGTGGCCCAAGAGCTTCACCTCTTTTGTGTATTAGAGCAACCACTCTTACCCAACGGCTGACCAACCCTATGATACAAAACCTCAATAGCTGACTAACTCCCTGGTACCTGTTTACAGCTAGGTGAACAGACGCAACAGGAGAAAAAAAATGCCCAAACGTTTTTTTCTCCGTTCAGCACGGGGAGGGAGCTGTGGCTATTAAGTTGTAAGCCGGCTGCGCTGGCTACTGCGCAACGGAATCGAATAAAAACAAGGGAAACGGAAATCTTATATATATATATATATATATATATATATATATATATATATATATATATATATTATATATATATACATATATATACATATATATATTATATATATATATATATATATATATATATATATATATATATATATATATATATATATTGTGACGATAATCTCTTCCCAGAGATTTAGCCTGCTCCTTCTGCTAGCATCACGTTCAACACAATATTCAAGATACGTTATTCAGTGGCTTAAACGTATATCAAGACCAGCCACGCACCTGCAAACTCCCCCTCCCCCCACTCCTGCACACCTGGTCGACCCGCCAACTGCTACTCCCAGCCAAACTACCGACTTGCGGCCGTCCTGCATTCTCATTGGCCGTTCAACAACACACCACTCCAGCTCCACGCCAATCACATTCCTCGCAAGCCAACGTCAGGATCACTGGCAGCCCTACCAGGCAGAATATATCTAGTGCTCTTGCTGTGAACACCTACTTGACCCACCTTGTGTGATCAAATAGAGGTTGATAGCTTGCGCATATATTCCCAGCACCATTTATCTTTGTATTCCTGTTAACGTAACCAGTTCCCCCTTTTTCAGTTTGTTATATATATTTTTACGTGTTTTACTTTTACATTATTTTAAATGCCAAGGAATTGTCTTTATTTTATTTTGTTTTCTAGATTAAGTAAACTGCATTTTTTATATTTGTGTTTTCGTGGGAAAAGTTAATTTGTTTGTTGGTGGCGTCGCGTACCTCGTTTCTTTAACTTTTCGCAATCCACTGTCTTTAACATTCACATGACATACTTATGATTCCACTAGGTTGCGATACACCACTTCACTGGTCTCACGATCAACATCTTACTCTCACTGCACTCAAAGTGACTTTTCACCGTATCACGAAGATTACTCTATTCTCAATAATATTTACTGTGAATGCACTCACTTGATCACTGTACTGTTCTTTAAATCTATACTTCCTCTTAAAGAGATATCACTGGTAATCACTTCACATATATGAGATTTTTCAGTACACAGGCATGTACATAGATAAATCATTAATCAAATCACAGGCATATATATATATATATAAATCATGGAGATGAATACACAGGCATTTATATAAAGTCTGGGCTCATAGCCTAACACCAATATCTGGTTCACTACTAATATATATATATAATAATAATCACAGGAAACGAATTATAGTCACAGCAAATTCCTTAGAGAATCCTGGTGCTTGCACGCACCCACACATAGATATATGTAAATGGATACTGTGAGCGCTCTGGGTAGCCTCACCACACACTGTGCTCTCTGTGACTTAGATTCAGGTGAGACATGCTCACGACATATAAAATATTCTGACAAATATATATATCTAACTAAAGGGGAAATGGGAGGGTAACTGTAAACACCTACTTCACCTATCCTAGGATGAAAGTTGAGTTGTAGCTCCTGGTCCAGGCTCTCGCCTCGTACACCCTCCAGAAACACAAGCCAACGTCCTAGGATGATCGCGTCTCGCCGCTTTAGTACACTGCAGGTCCGTGCTCATCCTCCAGTACTTCGCAGGGTTGGAGTCGGTCTCCTGGCTGTCAACTTTCCTCCCAGCTACGGCAGCCAGCCTACGTCTCGGCGGTCGTCGTATGTTTCCCAATTAGTTCCTTGTCACTGTTCTCCCAGAGGAACTGCCTCTCACCACTACGATGTCACTGTGAAGTTATCAGACGTCCCAGACGATACTGCTTAAGCTCCACACGCACAGCACCCGACTTCAGAGCACTTGAAGCTCACTTCACTGTCAATTCCCTCGTCGTCTAGGTATATCACTAGGTATTTAGGAAGACTTCTCGACGTGCTTGCATCCAACTGGTAACTCGTAGGGTTCCACGGGTTTGTCGTCTTACTGTCAAACTTGACAGGATCGTCAATCACACGTCCAACCTAGTTGACAAAGGCGGTCAACTAGGTTCGCTCACGGTGGAATGGCCAAGCCACTAAACTGTCTCCTATTCTGGTGAACTGTCAAGGACGTTGCACACGTCGATGCCCGGCCCACTTCTTGCAACACACCTGTCCCGGAGCACTTGTTGCTCAATATTCCGTCAGTTCCTTATCTGAGCCACATCTGGGTTGCAGGAAGACCTCACAGAGTGCGTGCTGACAACAGGAGACGCTTATATCCACCGGAGCTCGGGTAATCCTTCACTCTGACAGGATGACCGGTCGCACGTCCTGCCTCTCGGACGCGTCGTGTGATACTGATGGCGCCAACCTGTCGCTGCGGCTGGACCCCCCTGCCTATGTGACGTCACATTTTCCAAAGTAGGTTTTCATTGGCTCCCAGTGCCACGTCGCTGACGGTGACCAATCTGGCGACACTGACGTCACACAGTTTTGGCGGGAGACCAGAGCAGTCAGCGCCATATTGGCTTCCTAAAGGGCCTATCCCACAGGCCAAAATACTATACTTTCATGAATTTCTCGGCTCAGCGAGAATACTATTCTCTCCCACATATGTTAAACTGATGCCTGCAAAGTAGAGAACGCTCGGGAATTGTGGACATGACTCTTACAGCAGGCGTGGGAGAATTAGAAGGGGGGGGGGGGACACCGTCACAATATATATATTATATTAATAATTAAATGTAATTTTCATATATTTTTATAAATGTCATAATTAAATGTAATTTTCCTCGTAATTTCAACTGCATCCTTTCCCTATAATAACAAGCTTCCCAAAGCACATATAAACTAAGTAAATTGCCATGAAATAATCCTTACATTTATAGTGGCACTTTTTTTTTTAATTACATACTTGAAAAATATATATGTATTTGTGAAAATCTGCAGGAATTAAAAACACGCAAGACATTACAAATTCCTAACAGAACGACTGTTCATATCTTCGTAAAGGCATTAAAAGCTGTTTAGGGAAGGTATGTAGGAGGAAGAGGTACACGTGATTAATGGCCAATGGGTGTCAAATGATGGGAAGGGGAGAGAGTGGTCCTGGGATGGGAGAGATGGGGATGGGTATGTGCTCTTAGGATGGGAGGATGTTGGATTTCTGGCATGTTTTATCTTTGGGAAAGTCGTGGAGATGATCTGTGTTTCCTGTCAGTTCGGCCAACTGTCTATCGGAAATTACGGCTTCTCAGGCATTGTGATGACTTTTATTTGGCCCTGTGATGTATTTTATCTGAGTGGCTGCTGCTCTGCTGTATTTGCTGGAGGTGTAGTTGTATCCTGTCTCTTGTCTCTCTCCTCTCTTTATCTCTTCTCTTTGCTCTGTTGTTGTTCTGTCTTCTACTCTATTTCCTCCCTACTCGTGTTATCTTTACAGAAGATCTATTCAGATATCCTCATTGCTTTGGGATCTCTTTTTAAGGTTCATGAGGATTCTCGATGCTAATTCGTCTGTAAATACCATCTTTAATGGTCTAGTTTTCTACTTTCTTACTCTATATGAAGAGTGTTTCCTTCCACAACCTGCTCCTTTAGTTCGTTTCATTTCCCCACTATTACATTAAATGAAAGCTTTCTAACATCTCTATGACTACTCTGAGTTTCCAGCTTCCGCCCATGCCCCTTTGTTCTGTTGGTATTCAATATGAACATTTCCACTATTGCACTCTGTCAGTCCCCACCCCCCCAAGTATTTAATACGTCTTTATCATGTCTCCCCGTACGTCCTCCACCCTCCTGTATGTGCATTCACCTAGTTGTGCTTGTGGGGGTTGAGCTCTGCTCTTTCGGCCCGCCTCTCAACTGCCCATCAACTGTTACTAACTACTATTTTTTTTCTTCACACTCCACACACCCCAGGAAGCAGCCGTGACAGCTGACTAACTCCCAGGTACCTATTTTCTGCTAGGTAAGAGGGGCATAGGGTGAAAGAAACTCTGCCCATCGTTTCTCACCGGCACCCGGGATCGCACCCCGTGTCAGTGTGTGTACTCACCTAGTTGTGTTTGCGGGGGTTGAGCTCTGGCTCTTTGGTCCCGCCTCTCAACTGTCAATCAACTGGTGTACAGATTCCTGAGCCTACTGGGCTCTATCATATCTACATTTGAAACTGTGTATGGAGTTAGCCTCCACCACATCACTTCCTAATGCATTCCACCTGTTAACTACTCTGACAATGAAGGAAAACAAATATCTCTGTGGCCCACATGGAGACTCGGCTTCCATCTATGTCCCCTTGTGCGAGTAACCCGTACTAAATACTATACCTTTATCTTACCTATCAATTTCACTGAGAATTTTGTATGTGGTAATCATTTCTCCACTATCTCTTTTGTCTGACAGCGACGCTAGGCTTGGTTCCTGTAGCATTTCCTCGTAACTCGTACCTCTGTTATGGGTATTTCTAGTCGATTAACTCTGATTTTTGTTTGTAAATTCACTTTGAGTTTGACTAGATTTGGACTCGACACTGGAGTTGCATTCTCCAGGATTAGTCTGACATACGTAATATGCAAGGTTCTATATGATTCCTTATTTAGCAATCATTTCCAAAGGCATGTTTCTAAAGGCGGTTCTTATATTGGGCAAACTACCACTTGGTGCCTTGTGTCCTGCCTCCTGCACCTAGTTTCATAACTTTTCATCTATTTGAATTACATTCTAATATTCATTTTGTTGATATATTCTTTCAGTTTTTTCCTGTCATCTTGAGCCTATTACCGTCTTCCTCTGCTTAAATCTTCCTCATAATTTTTGCATCATCAGCAAACGTGGAGAAAACGAGTCTATTCTCTCTGGAAGATCATTTACAACCTAGTACTAAACT
This sequence comes from Procambarus virginalis, assembly GCA_020271785.1. Classification (NCBI taxonomy): domain Eukaryota; kingdom Metazoa; phylum Arthropoda; class Malacostraca; order Decapoda; family Cambaridae; genus Procambarus; species Procambarus virginalis. The sequence continues at coordinate 11,686,479 of WNGS01005641.1, forward strand.
CTGTAGTACTGTGCTGGTAACTTCTCGCCACTCTGAAGTTTCACCCCCTCACTGAAATCTATAGGACCACCTTCACAGTAATCTATAGGACCACCTTCACAGTAATCTACAGGACCACCTTCACAGTAATCTACAGGACCACCTTCCCTCTTGTCTGTTTCTAAAACTTACGCAAAAGTCTCCTAGAGAATACTGATTTAAAGACTTTCGGACAATCTGGAAATATGCAGTCCGTCCACATGCTTCAAAACACGGGAGGGATATACCTAAAACAGCGTAGGTCTCTATTCCCGGAAAACCAATACTATCTGGCCAGTGAATACCTATATATATCCCAGCCGGATATAGGTCAAATAATGATATCAAACCTGTGAAACAGGATTTACAATCTTTACATCCGTGCTGATGTGGTATACGGCAATCTCTCTTCTTCAGATATGGTAAAAGCCTTCTCCTAGCCATCTTCCCCATCACCTTCTACAGGATGCCAGGCATACACTGCTCTCTGGGTTATTCGTGTTTTTTCAGTTCCTGTAGCCCCATCCTCCACCCCTGTCCTGGCATCCCAACACAGGTATTTCAGCGTGCCGGCGAGAGATCAAGGAATCAGATCGCGTCCTTTATTTGTGGACAAGTTCAAAGTGACTCTAAACTCCTGTTAGGGCCGGGACAACCTCCAGATTCTCGGCCAGATGTTTATTTCCAAGTCTTGGAACGTGACTTTACTATCAGACGACCCAGTGAAGATGTGGGACTGAGGGAAGGGAAGGTAGGACGGAGGAATGGAGAGAGAGAGAAGAGAGAGTGGGAGGGAGAGAAGGAGAGGGGGCACCCAAGCTATGGTTCGCCATTGATAATTAGATTAGTTTACACACAATTACAGAACACTAATTGCATAAGAGAATGCCACAATAATCAGCATATCTGGTTGATATTATCTTAATATAATGTACAATTTAGATTTAGATATGGAAGTGCTATTTTAAGCTGATTAATACAAAAATCATTACAGTTATGATAGCAGTGAACATGTATTACAGCCGTAGAATATATTTAAAGATTACTATTAGAATTCAGACACTTATTGAAAAAAAACATTGAGAATCAAATTAGGCTGATGCGAAGACTGTTTATAAATAGAAAATATAAGCTAAATATACCAGAATTTAGTGGCTTGCCTGGAACAAACTTACTCAGAAGACAAAGCTCGTGTAAAAGAACTCTCCTACCTCTAAATGATCAAGTTTGACCATGTCGTAGCTCAGTCGATTAAGGCAGCGTCTGGGATGCTCTCGGACGCAGGTTCGAATCCTCGTCACGGCCCTTGTGGATTTGTTTCTCATGTAGCAGAGATCTGATCAGAATAACAGAAAGCAGATCTCATGTAGCAGAAATTAGAGATCTGATTTCAATAGGATTTAATACGCTTGTCGATAAGCTATATCTTTGTGACAGTAATTGGTTCATGTCTGCAAATATCCAGTCAGGAGTCTCTTTGCTTTCCCTGCTGACTAGTTGGTCTGTTCCTTCATTTAAACCATAATACACATCACTAATTCTTAAGTTACATATTTCCCGACGATTGTGTTAATATTTCTGGCACAATTAGAGTGGCCAGTGACAACTGAATGACTGGTAAAAAAAAGAGCTGATTTATTTCTGAATGTGTTATTTATTTAGACAAATGGATATTAAATTTTAAGTTAATTCATTGTGTCGGGGGGGGGGCAGGAAGCCAGGGTGTATTCATAAACGACTGGCTTTTATCGACTGTGTAGCACTTGGAAGGGATCAGGATAAGGATTTGGGATGGGATATAGGAATGAACGTACGATTGCATTCAGAACTGTTTTTTACACATTTTTCTATTATTGTTACATTTATATATACAAGAGTTGTTACATTCTTGTACAGCCAGCAGCACGCGTAGCGTCTCGGGCAGGTCCTTAATCCTAATATTCCCCGGAAAAAGACCCTGCCAAATCGTTTACCAACCAGGAACCCATTCACTGCTGGGTGAACAGAGGATACAGTTAAAGATTGGTACCTAGTCAATCCTCCCCCCCCCCCAGCTTGGATACGAACTCAGGCCAAATTGCTCGCGAAGCCCAGGCCGGGTCTCTCACCACTCCGCCACTTTCCTTCATTGTCTCGGTGGGATCAATTGAATTAAATCATCAATGACTTTGATGTTCATCATAAATGAGCCCTGGACGTTCTCCACAACTTTGGTCTTGAAGAACATATATATATGAATGTTCTCCGCGAACTGGTAGCTGAGTGGACGGCGCGCAAGACTCGTAATCCCGCGTTCGATTCCCGGACTAGGTAGAGACAAATGGGCAGAGCTTCTTTCACTCTGATGCACCTGTTACCTAGCAGTAGATAGGTACCTGGGAGTTAGACAGCTGTTACGGGGCTGCTTCCTGGGGGAGTGTGAAAAACAAAATTAGTTGGTAGTTAGTAACAGTTAATTGACAGTTGAGAGGCGGGCGGAAAGAGCAGAGCTCAACCCCCGCAAGCACAACTAGGTGAATACAACTAGATGAATACAACTAGGTGAATACAACTAGGTGAATACAACTAGGTGAATACACACTTTTGCCTCATGTAATACTGTCCTAAAAGTTCAATATTTTCCATTTCTAAATATCTCTCTAATTTTAAACGCAAATAGAGTTGATAATAATAATAAAAAAACACAAATGAACGACAATTCTATCAAAGTTTCTCTCCACAATTATGCATTTTGTAATAACAAAATTATTTAATTTTTGCTTTATTCACCGTACATTATAAATTGTTTTCCAAGAAGCTATTAGGAAAAAAAATTGTTATCATATGTGTGACAACATTGACGTTATAATTAGTTTTTGATGTATATGGTCTGTTAAAAGTTATGTGAATTTTTTTAATATATCAGCGAGCTATTGGTTCGCTGAGAGGAGAGTTCCCCCTCACCATATATCGATTTTCAATATACTTCGATGGACCGTTGAGTAAAGAGTTCCTGAGCTACAGAAAGAGATGGCGGAGGAGTTCCTGAGCTGTACAAAGAGATGACGGCGGAGTTCGTGAGGACATCAATGGCTCGAGGGACATCAATGGCTCAAGAGACATCAATGTCTCAGGACATCAATGTCTCAGGACATCAATATCTCAGGACATCAATATCTCGAGGGACATAAATGTCACGTTACTGGAGATACAGTGGAGGTAGTATACGGCTGTTATAACGTATCTACAATGTATCTCAGATATATCACCGCCGATACAGCCACCAAGCGAGTAGTTACTAATTATGACTTAAACTTAGTTACTTAAAACTACTTAACGCTGCCACCACCTTCGCCTTTGAGGAACATAAGTGCTTTACAGTGACAAAGGACACCGGTCACGGGAGAGATAACGATGCGAGTTGAGGATATCACAGCTTGTGAGAACAGGGCTGACTTCCACTATCCACTGTCAACTCTTCTATGAATAACTAACTGGTACGAATGGACACAGCAGAAGAAGGACAGTTTAGTAATATATATTTAATTACGTTCAATGTACAAATCCTAATCTATCTTCCCTATCAAGGCAAATATAATGATCAAGACTTGTGATGTTTAGAACATAAGGAACCAGAACTCAAGATACAGCAGTGACAACGCTTCCTTGTAGACTCCAGGGGCCAGATTCACGAAAGCAGTTACGCAAACACGAACCTGTACATCTTTTCTCATTCTTTGGCGGCTTTGTTTACAATTATTTAACAGTTAATGAGCTTCGAAGCACCAGAAGGCTGTTTATAACAATAACAACAGTTTAATGGGAAGTTTTCATGCTTGTAAACTGTTTAATAAATGTAACCAAAGCCGTCAAAGATTGAGGAAAGATGTACAGGTTCGCCAGTGCTTTCGCGAATCTGGCCCCTGATTGTTAATCTCCTCCCCTCCCTCCCTCCTGTGGTGCCCAACACTACATCCGAGACTCCTTGTCTGGCCTAAGACACAGAACACAACTCTCCTCTCCCTCGATTGACGAAGATTAAAGCCACCCAAGAGGTGGCACGGGCATGAATAACCCGTCATTTCTCCCTCTGTTGTTGTTTTTAGATTCAGCTCCTTGGAATATAAGTTGCAAGTAGCACGGGCTATGGTGAGCCCGTAGATTTTTGCTGACGAGCTTTTTTATACCCGTCTATCTCCAAATTCCGTTGAATGGACGGATTTGGCTCTGGTAACAAGGGATAGCTTTCCAACCTTTGAAACTACTCGTGGTGAAATTTGTTTGACCTTACCTCACCTCACCTCTGTGAATGTCTCGCAAGTCTGGTACCATCCCAAGTCTCTACTCAAGTCTCCTCAACTGTTAAAACGTATCTCTCTCTCTCTCTCTCATCGTCAATGTGTCCCATCACCGCAAATACAGTGTAGCAAGGATGGGGCCTATATCTCTCATCAGTGGCTACCCTTGAACGTAGTGCAGCTAATAAAGATCTGTATATTTCTCAATAATGTGTGACATTACCTGGTATGCATCTCTCTCATCGTGTCACATCACCTTGCACACGGACTAGCTAGTAGGGGTGAGCATCTTTCTCATATTAATAATAGTACATAGTGAGTCAGGCAAGTGAGAGAGAGATTCATCTCATCATGACCTTGATATTACAGGGAGGCTGAGCCACT
>WNGS01005641.1:11692157-11703210 GCA_020271785.1 Procambarus virginalis
GATCTCAGTGGCTCGTATGCCAGATGAGGATGCTGCCACACGCGGCCTTTAACCTGAGTTTACTGTGTACTGCTGCTGGAGTTTACCGTATACTGCTGCTGGAGTTTACCGTATACTGCAGCTGGAGTTTACCGTATACTGCTGCTGGAGTTTACTGTGTACTGCTGATGGAGTTTACTGTGTACTGCTGATGGAGTTTACTGTGTACTGCTGCTGGAGTTTACTGTGTACTGCTGCTGGAGTTTACTGTGTACTGCTGCTGGAGTTTACTGTGTACTGCTGATGGAGTTTACTGTGTACTGCTGATGGAGTTTACTGTGTACTGCTGATGGAGTTTACTGTGTACTGCTGCTGGAGTTTACTGTGTACTGCTGATGGAGTNAAATGCAAAGTGCCGGTAGCACAGGCACTCAGTATAGTGTGGAGGAAGAAGCTTGGACACGGGAGATATCAGATGCACTTAAAGTAGCAGACATAGCCCCTCTACACAAGGGAGGGAGCAACGCATTGGCAAAGAATTATAGACCATTTGCACTAACATCGCACATAATAAAAGTATGAGAGAGTGATTAGGAGTCAGGTCACCAATTTCATGGAGACCAATGACCTTCACAACCCAGGCCAGCATGGATTTCGAGCGGGAAGATCGTGCCTCTCACAGCTACTTGAGCACTACGTAAAGTCACTGAGGCATTAGAAGAAAAACAGAATGCTGATGTGATATACACGGACTTCGCAAAGGCATTCGATAAATGTGACCATGGCGTGATAGCACACAAATGAAGTCAATGGGAATAACCGGTAAAGTAGGACGCTGGATACTCAGTTTTCTGTCAAACAGGACTCAGCGAGTAACGGTCAACCATATAAAATCTAGTCCAAGTGCAGTTAAAAGCTCTGTACCTCAGGGTACAGTCCTTGCACCGCTGCTTTTCCTTATTCTCATATCAGATATAGACAAAAATACAAGTCACAGCTTCGTATCATCCTTTGCAGACGACACAAAAATCAGTAAGAAAATTACCTCGGCTGAAGACATTGAAAAACTTCAAGCTGATATTAATAAAGTTTCGACTGGGCATCAGAAAATAATATGATGTTTAACAGTGACAAATTCCAGGTACTCAGGTACGGTAAAAATGAGGACCTTAAACATAATACAGGGTACAAAACACAATCAAATGTGCCCATAGTAGAAAAACAACATGTAAAGGATTTGGGAATAATGATGTCTGACGACCTAACGTTTAGGGAGCATAACCAAGCAAATATTGCGACAGCCAGAAAAATGATAGGATGGATTACGAGAACTTTCAAATCCAGGGATCCCATCACAATGCTTGTACTCTTCAAGTCACTTGTGCTGTCCCGTCTTGAGTACTGTTCAGTACTCACTTCCCCTTTAGAGCAGGAGAGATTGCTGAAATAGAGGGAATACAGAGAACATATACGGCACGCATAGACGCGATAAAGCACCTAAATTATTGGGATCGTCTCAAAGCTCTTCAAATGTACTCACTAGAAAGAAGACGAGAGAGATATCAAATAATATACACCTGGAAGATACTGGAGGGCCAGGTCCCAAATCTACACAGAAATAACAACGTACTGGAGTGAACGATATGGAAGAAAATGCAGAATAGAGCCAGTGAAGAGCAGGGGTGCCATAGGCACAATCAGAGAACACTGTATAAACATCAGAGGTCCGCGGTTGTTCAACGTCCTCCCAGCAAGCATAAGAAATATTGCCGGAACAACCGTGGACATCTTCAAGAGGAAACTAGATTTATTCCTCCAAGGAGTTCCGGACCAGCCGGGCTGTGGTGGGTATGTGGGCCTGCGGGCCGCTCCAAGCAACAGCCTAGTGGACCAAACTCTCACAAGTCAAGCCTGGCCTCAGGCCGGGCTTGGGGAGTAGAAGAACTCCCAGAACCCCATCAACCAGGTATCAACCAGGTATCAACCAGCACTTTTCAGAGGTGAATATGTCCTCATTCTCACATTTCTATGATTCCAACAGATATGTCATTTCAATTAAGATACTGTAATTTCCAATTCGATTGGCGTTTGCAATCACCATCACCAAAGCTCAGGGCCAATCTTTAGAATTGTGCAGTTATATCTAGACACGGAATGCTTCTCATAGGGAAAATTATATGTTGAGTGTTCCAGAGTCGGCAAACCAGATAATCTCTATATCTCTACAGACAATCGAATAACAAAAAATATTGAATACCCACAAGCATTGTGAAATTAAAAGCCCTCGCCCTCTTCCTTCCTCTTCGCCCTCATCCTTCCTCTTCGCCCTTCTTCTCCTCCTTCCTTCTCGTCCTCCTCCTTACTCCTCACCGCCTCCTCCTCCCTCTCTCCTCGCCCTACTACTCCTCCTTCCTCCTCGCCCACCTCATCCTTCATCCTCGCCCACCTCCTTCCTGCTCCTCCCTCTCGCCCTCCTCCTCCTCGCCCTCCTCCTTCCTCCTTGCCCCCTCCTTCCTCCACCTCCTTCCTCCTCGACCTCCTATTCCTTCTCGCCTCCTCCTCGCTCTCCTTCTTCCTAGCCCTCTTCCTCCTTTCTCCTCTTTCCTCCTTCCTCCTCGCTCGCCTCATCCTTTTTCCTCCTCGCCTCCTCCTCCTCCTCCTCCTTACCCTCCTCCTTCCTCCACCTCGCCCTCCTCTTCCTTACCCTCCTCCTTCCTCCTCCTCGCCTCCTTCCTCCTCCTCCTTCCTCCTCGCCCTCATTCTCCTTCCCCTCCTCCTTCCACCTTGCCCTCCTCCTCCTCCTTCTCCTGCTCTCCTCCTCCTCCTTCCTCCTCGCCCTCCTCCTTCTTCCTCCTTGCCTCTCTCTTCCTCCGCGCTCTATGCATCAGCGACCCTCAGTTCTTGATTCCGAATTGCTTTTATCTACAAATCATTCTCTCGCCTTGGTTACCCTTTGCATTTCATCAACTGTGCCTACTCTCAAGCAAAACGAAATTTCTTTCATCCTAAACTTCTTTCAACACAAGTAGCACTGTACTATGCCGTCCCTTCATATCTGAACTCAAAACCTTTACCAATACCTTTCGTCCTTTGACATAAAGCTCGCCTTTCGACAAACTAACACTTCGTAGTAATCTAGTTCACACTGCTCCTCCTGCTAATGCTGCTGATGTCTACTCTATTTCCTGTTCGTCTTGTCCTCTCCAATACTTTGGCGAAACTGGCCGTACACCAGCTGACAGACTTAAAGAACACAAGAGAAGTGTTAAGTCTGCAGACACTAACAGTACTCTCTTCTGCCATGTGAGGGATTCTAATCATCCCATTTATTGGTCTTCCTCCAAAATAATCTTTCCTGCCTCTACTCTAGACAGACGCCGTCTTGTGGAATCGGCTCTAATACACAATGTACCCAACATAAACTTGAGTCCTGGCTTTGTTGATGTGGACTCTTCCCTTTCACAGTATATACTCAAATGCTCTAATCTTTTTAACAAACGTGACCTAACATAAGCCTACCCCTTCCATTTCTCTTTCTTTCTCTTTCCTTTTCTTTCTCTCCTCTCCCTTTTTCTGTTCATTGTCTTCTCCTACGCTCCCTTGCTATCCTCTTCTTAATCCTATCTTCTTCTCATTCAGTGGTTATAATAGGAGCTGTCTCGTATGGGCCACTAGGCCCTCTGCAGCTCTTATCATTATTACTATCCCCTCTACTACACCTTACTTTGCTCCTCACCTCTCTCTTGCCTATTTATTGCCTGTCTCTACTTCCTCATCACGACCATCTAGTCACCATTTGGTCCGGGAGACATCTCCCGTCACGCAGGGTGCAGTCGCGCCTCCACAGATCTCCAGTATCAGCGCTTGATACTGGTAATGGCTCAAAAGGGCCACCACTTACGGGCTATTCATGCCCGTGCCACCTCTTGGGTGGCTTAATCTTCATCAATCAATCAAATTCCTCATTACCACGGGAGACATCTCCCGTCATGCAGGGTGCAGTCGCACCTCCACAGATCTCCAGTATCATCTATTGACACTGGTAATGGCTCAAAAGGGCCACCACTTACGGGCTATTCATGCTCGTGCCACCTTTTGGGTGGCTAAATCCTTACCACTTCCTCATCACAATCGACTTGAGAATGGTCCAGGACGGACAGAAACGTCGTCGTCCCTTCACCTACTAGTGTGTGGTCGGTCAACATACTTTAGCCACGTTATTGTGACTCATCGCCTGCATCTGTATAGTATATATATATATATATATATATATATATATATATATATATATATATATATATATATATATATGTATATATATAATATATATATATATCTAATATATATATATATATATATATATATATATATATTATATATATATATAAGCCTGTTCGAATGTGAATGGAACGTTGTGTCAAAATTTCAAAGCAATTGGTGAAGAACTCGCGGAGATTATCGATTATGTACAAACGAACATTTCCATTTTTATTTATGAAGGTTTATATATCTATATAAATAAAAAAAAAGAAATGTTCGTTTATGCAGAACCGCAAATCTCTGAAAGTTCTTCGCCGATTACTTTGAAAATTGTACACATCGTTCCATTCGCATCCGAGCACGTTTTTATATACATATTATATTGATGTCACGTCTGTGACAGAAGAAAAAACATGCTTTTTCTGAAAAACTCTGTTTTTCATTTGTTTTTCATGTGAGCAAAAATCTTAGAAACCTCTTTACCGGTTGCTTTGAAATATTGACACAACGTTGCATTCGTTGTTGTTGTTATAGATTCAGCTACTCGGAACAAGTTCCAAGTAGCACGGGCTATGGTGAGCCCGTAACTTACCTGGCACAGGAGCGGGGCAAGAAGCACGAGCTATGGATAGCCTCGTGGACGGGAGATGTCTCCCGAAAACATTGCATTCGATTAGGCGCGTCTTTTTATATACCTACTATATAGATGACACCTCTCTTACATGTAAAAACATGCATTTTTTAAAAAAGCGCCATCTTTTGCCAGCCAGTCCTCCAAAATGGGGAGGTAAATGTAACAGCACAAATAAGTGCAATTATGTACTATTCATATCAGGCAGGAATTTTACTCATTTTTATTTAGTATTAAATCGTGGTCAAATATATTGTGAATATTTGAGTTTACCTTAAAAACTGAACAGAAAACCACAACCTCCCTTAACCGTCTTAGTTTTTGAAGATAATAATTCTATTGCTTCATAATTACAATTAGTACTTACCCTATAGCTATATTGATATTACAGTTTTATAAAACTAATAAAACAAAGCTAAAATATATCAATAAATTGTAAAGTAACTCAGGATATTTTCAAATTTTGTATAAAATCTCTACTGTTTAATAAAACTGAAAAATAAATTCCTAATATATAAAACTTCTGCATAACACATTAACACCATAAACGACGGAATCCAAGTCATTGGGATATACAAAATATACCATCCCAACTCGAACGGAGCAACTCTTAAAATCTCTTGAAACTCCAGCCCGAGCCAGGAAACTGATGCAAAATGGGTTCAAATGCTTTAACTTATCTGTTACACCAGACCGGATAAGCAGGGAGAGATACGTCGAAGTCAAACAATGCTTCGAGTTTGGCCACCTACCTCCTCAATGCAAGGCAAATGCCGAAAAGTGCAGCAAATGTGCAGGACCTCACCACTTCACAACATGCACTGAAACCATCCTGAAATGTTCCCTTTGCAGTGGGAATCACAAGGCAGTGGCTATTCACTGCCCTAGAAGGAAGGAGAAAATCCAGAGGATTCTGGACCAGGTCAGGCAGGGCACCACACGGACACAAACTATTCCACCACCAAATATGGGGATACAATCCTTCCCCAACCCTCCAAACCAGGAACCCGACCCCAGTGTACGACCACCACCATCAAACGGGGACCAAGCACAACCCCAATTATGGGGGGGCCAGACCAGGCAGGCAGATCCAGTGACCCCAGCAAAAACTCCTTCAGTCCAAGTATTGATTGCGATCGCAGACAGGGTCGCCCAGAATGACCCTGCCGAGTTCATAAGAACAATTAACAGCCTTCTTAAGCTCAATAACCTTCCTCTGGTGTTTATACCTGCAGACCTGCTTCCTACTGAAGCCTTATCTGAACAGCCAACCCTTCCACTCCCACCCCACAACCCTGCTGGAGCCTTCCACCTCGACAATCAGCCCGCACAATCGCCACTACCCCCAGCCTCAGACTCACCCCCTACTTCTGTCATACCCCAGGAAGTCAAGTCTGGAACAACCTCCCAGGCCAGGATTGTCCAGACCTTTCATTCCCCAAATCGGCCCCCAACCCCTCACCCACTAACCACATCAACACCGGCTCGGGGGGTACACTCACAGCATCACCACGAGAACTCCATTGACTCCAGCTCGTTCTCGAATGATTCAGTAGACATTGAGGGCGAAAACTCCTCTGATAATGAATGCTACGTAGACAACGTTCAACTCACCGATGCTGAGGGGGAAAATGGTGTGCAGAGGTCCAGGAGGGACTCAATCCCAGCTGACCACACACGAAGCAAGTCACAACAGAATGTAACACAACCACAACTCTGCCATCTCATATAATGGGGCTGAAGGTAATTCAGAAAAACACTCGTCACTTTTTCAACAACCGATACTTACTAGAAATAGAACTCAGTAAACACAATCCCGAGGTGGTTCTGCTCAACGAAACCTCGGCACGCCCAGATCAACACGTCAAAATTCACGGCTACACGACGATTGAAAAGAACAAGGGGCCGAACAGAGGCGTGGCTATCCTTGTCAAGAGAGGATGCCCGTTCACTAATATCTTTCTGCAGGAAGGGAACGCTCTGGCGATTGAACTCTCCACCACCCACGGCCCTCTGGCAATCCTAACAACCTACATTCCCCTGGCCAGCACGCAATTCCATCGAGGCCAATCCACAAAGTACTAAACAGGAACGTACCTTTGATCCTTGCAGGTGATTTTAATGCACACCATGCTGCGCTCTTCAATGCCCCCAATGGTAGAAATGACGTCAAAGGTAGAATCCTAAACAACCTCCTAATGGCAAGGAACCTAACCTTCCTCGGCCCTTTTTTCCACTTTTACGTCGGCGTCAACCGGGAACTCCGGATCTAGTCCTGTTAAACCATGAATGTGGCATCTTTCACTCCAGAATCACCCCGGGTGGGGATGTGGGATCTGACCACATCCCGATAATTATCCATCTTCAATCGACCCCCTTCAGGACCATAGGTACTCCCAAACCCTACTCAGTACCCTTAGACTCTGCCCTTACATGGATTCCCTGGGTGACGACCCGGTAATAGTTTTACAAGACTGCCCAATCCACGACATAGATGCAGCAGTGGACCTCCTCCATACCCGCATCACTGAAGAAACACTTGCAAACTGCGACCTAACCAGCACAAGAGTCATAAAACAGTACAACCCAACAAGGGAAATAAGGGAAAAATGAGAACTTACCAACAAGAGTGCATCAGAAGGACCCGCACAGGCCTCCCTTATTTACACACTATCCAGGCCCTCAGACGAGAAGTAATAGGACTCTCCCTCCTTCACAAACGCCATATCTGGGGCACTTTGGTCAACCAGGCCAACATTTACAAGAGTAAGCCAGCCACGTTCTGGAAGAAAATTAAACAACTCCTTGGCTCCACTGAATCCCCTTTCTCCCATCTCAACCATACACACACCAACGCCAACAACGAGGTAGTCACGACTAGGATTGAGAACCCCCAGCTCCAGGCCAACTACATGGGAGAGGTCTGGCGTGGAATTTTCAGCGAAAACCTGAACCAGGTTAACCTTGAGAACCATCGGAGGGTGGGCCTATGGGCCCAGGAAAACGAAGAAAACCTTCACACCAGACCAACCATCGACGATGCCCAACTCAATCCATCCCACCCCATTACTAGACCGATCACTTTTCTAGAGTTGAGGGAGGTCCTAAAGAATACCAAAAACAGTGCTCCGGGGCTTACTGGTATTGCCCTCATCCAACTAAAGTTCCTGCCCGATAACTACATCCAAAGCCTTCTTAACATATATAATGCCATCCTGGCATCCGGGCACCTACCCACTGACCGCAAAGATGATATTCATTCCCATGCCAGGCAAGAGCAGATACTCCCCTGTGAACTACCGGCCGATCTCCTTGCTAGAAACGACAGGGAAATGCTTTGAGAAGATCATGTCTAACAGAATTAATTATTATATGGAATACCACCACCTCTTCACAGAAAAACAGTTCGGTTTCAGGTACCAGAGGTCGACTCAACATGCAATCAACGTAATCTACGACGCAGCCGACAGCGTTCGTAAGCGAAAACAAACGGCAATAATAGCAACAAGAGATGTACACAAGGCATTTGACAGCCTCTGGCACGACGGTCTCCTCTTCAAGCTGACCAACCTGCCTCACCACAACTGGACCCTCCTGAGATTGATTAACAATTTCCTAAAAAACAGAAGGATCATCCCAAGGTTCAACACTAAAACAGCAGCTGCATTCACACCTATGGCAGGGGTCCCCCAGGGGTCATGCATCAGCCCTGTGCTCTTTAACCTTTTCGTGAATGATTTTCCATGCCCCATCCACAATGACATAATTATCACCCAATTCGCAGACGATGTCATTCACGTTGTCACGTCGATGCCTGCAGGACAAAATGCAAAACACGACATGGTGATAAGGAAGGTCAAGGAGGAACTAGCCGCCACTGCAACTTGGGAGAGGGAGTGGAAAATCGTGACCAACTCCAGCAAAATCCAACTTTGCTCGATAGGCTGCTGGGCTAGCTCCCTGGGAGCTATCAACATTGGAGGCACGCTGACAAGGGTACAAAACTTAACCACGATCCTGGGATATAACATAGCAAGGCTCCTGAACTCTAATGAACATATCAACAGGAAGGCAGCAATTGCCAGGACTCAACTAGCCAAGCTATATCGCTTTCATCAGGCCCCGCAACATGTAAAACTTCACCTTTACAAGATGCTCATTCGGCCAACCCTTGAATACCCGTACACCCCACTCACTCTGGCAAAGAAATCGAACATGCTGAAACTGCAACGGGTCCAGAACAGGGCACTCAGATTTGTGGAAAATGTGTCACTCTTAGACAGTGCGCATAGAAGACCTTCATACCACACTGAGGATCGACCCACTGAACGTTCGCCTGAATCGCCTCTCAATCAAACAGGTATATAAAATGAAAAGTATGTACATGCCAAATCGTGAGGACCCCTTTGTTGTCCTCAACACAACGAATTACGCTGTGCTCGACCAGCCCCACAGATCGAGGAGGATGTCCCTCCAACAAAGGGTAAGAAGATACATCCACGACAGAGCCTACCCCAGGCCCGGGATCTTAAGTAACCTACCACATGAGGATGAATGGCATCCGCCAGCCCCACTGTACACCTAACACCTACGACCTGAAACCCACCGATTAAGGATTTAATTACTCCACTCAACCACCAAAAACTGATACAAAAACAAGCATAGCTCTCCAGGAAAATCGGCGAGTAGCTACTTAATCAACCACCACTTGTTTTATGGCTACTCACCGCCAGCTGATCAGAAAAAAAACGAGCCTTCTACTAACCACCATATATCACCTACACTTTCATCCATCACTTCTCATCACAATCAACCCCAAAGTGGTTGGGCCACTTACCTGTAACCCCCCTCCTCTCCCTCACACCCTAATCTTTTTCAAGTTTTCCTACATCCTCCCCCATCTTTCTGTTCCTGACTTACCAGTCCTATGGTCCTCAAACAAACAAATTGAAAACTTCATCCTAAAATTCTGAGAGTCTTAACAGAAAACAAGGAGAATAAATGGGGAGATAAATGTAACAGCCTTATAAGTGCAATTATGCACTGTTTATGACAGTAAGGAAATGTACTAATTACACTTAGTTTTAAATCGTACTATCAATTCGGAGGATGGGTTGTTGTTGCACATAATCGCAACATGCACGCAATACTAAATATATCACGAATTCCATTTCAATGTTCCGATTGCATTGATTAATTTTATTATCATAGATTTCGATTTATTTCATTTTTATTGAATTATTTTGTGACATTGTGTTGGATATGAGCTGTGTTGTTTACCATACCATTAATTTTGTAAGTATAAGTATAGCTGCCACATCTGTTACAGGTAAAACTATGCTTTTTTTGAAATACAGCGCCATCTGTTGAATAAGAGCAACAACATGATATATAAATATGTACAATTCCATTTCAATGTTTCTGCATTGCATTGTAATTTCCATATTTTGATTTATTTCATTTTCATTTAATTATTATTGGTGTTAATGCGTTGGAATTGAGCTGTGTTGTTTACCATACCATTAATTTCGTTAGTATAAGTATAGTGCGACAGCTGAGACAGGTAAAACTATGCTTTGCTTGAAAAAACAGCGCCATCTGTGGATGTAAGAGCCACACAAATGCTATACTAAATAGCTACTACATTCCATTTGAATGTTTCTGATAAATGGAGTTTCATAGAATTTTGATTTACTTTCATTTCGATTTAATTATTTTGAAGGTTAATTGTGTTGGAATTAAGCTGGTGTTCTTTACCATACCGTTCATTTGCGAGTATAGTTTATTTTTTATTTTTTTCAATTTAATTTTTAACTTTTTTTCTTATATTTCAGTGCTGGGAACATCAGATCAATTGATGTTCCCACTTTTCTGATGAGAATATCAGACTATTTGGCAAGGCATCGGACGAGGGGGGAAGTGTGATGGTGGGATGACGAGGGGACGGAAGTGAGAGATGGTAGGGAGGACAGGAATGTGGACGAGGGAGGGGGGGTAATTGGAGGGGTAGGACGAGGGGATGGGGAGTTTGGATGGTGGGGACTAGGGGATGGGGAGTTTGGGATGGTGGGGTCCTAGGGGGATGGGGGAATGGGAGAATGGCGAGGAGAAAAAAAAGGGACAGGGAGTGGGGCATAGTGTGAAGAAAGAGGGGGATGGATGGGAGTGGGAAACGGTGGGAGG
>WNGS01005641.1:11760693-11792174 GCA_020271785.1 Procambarus virginalis
ATCTCTCTCTCTCTCCTAACTCGTCAGTTTTGCATCATCTGCAACATTGATATGAAGGAGCCAGTTTCCTGTGTCAGGTTAATTACCTACATCAGAAACCGTACGGGCCCCAGTACCCTTGAGGTACTCCACTCTGATGGTGTGTGTGTGTGTGTGTGTGGGGGGGGGGGGTGAGTGTGGTGTAGTAGTCCCACGCTCACCTCACGTAATCGCGGGCGATTTCTACTGGGATCGAACCCTGAAGGAGCGTTGTTGACTTGACACAGTCAGAACTGTTCGCGCCCCTCTTCACCCAGCAGGATTGGGGACCTGGATGGAAACCGATTGACAGATAGTGTTCCAGGGCAAGTTATATGACCTGAGGGAAAATAAAGCTATATATATATATATAATATATATATATATATATATACACACACACACACACTTTGTGTTTTCACCGAGTGGTAGACGGTTGGAACAAGTTAGGTGAGATGGTGGAGGGGGCCAAGACAGTCAGTAGTTTCAAAGCGTTATATGACAAAGAGAACTGGGAAGACGGGACACCACTATAACGGGGGGTGGGGAAATGAGAATATCGAATAGCAGGAAGTGAGTAGGAGAAGTAGAAGAGGTAGAAGGGTAGATAGGTAGAAGTAGGAAAGTAGATAGTAGAAGTAGATAGTAGAAGAAGAAATGCTAGAAATTAGAAGAAGTGAGAAATTGCTAGTAGAAGAAGAAATGCTGCCACCATCCATTCTAGATCATTACATACAAGACAAGGAATGGAACTTGTCTGTATCTCAATATTCAGAAAAGATGTTATCACAAGGTCATTATTAGCATGTTCCATCTGTATCATGTACTCAATATCATGAAACCAGTAACCGCTGAGGCTTCCTCATCTCAACTCAAAAACTCTAGGGAACAAAGTTAAACACAATTTAAATAATAACTTCACTTATATTTCACATGATAAGTATCATAATTTAAGCAATTAAAAATGTTGAAGATATATATATGTAAAGTGAGTCATCATCCAAGAATTCGAGAACCCTACAACTGTCTGCCCCTTTAAATCACACAACACCTGTAACCACGACTAAGTCACCTCAATGTTCAACTCACCAAGTGTCTGAGTCTCCGTTGGATAGAGAGAGGGGGGGGGGGTGTCTGTAGTTGACAGAGACTGTCCCGCCTCGCCGGCTGACAGCCTCTGGCTAGGCTGTCCTTAGTTCTGCTCCGCTGGCTGTTCTGTCTTTTTTCTGCTTCTCCTGTCCTCTCGAATCGATAGCTCTCCGAGTATATATTGGGAAACCTGGTAGTTAACTCCGCCCACAGTAGATAGCCTCCGGCACTCTACCAGCCACTCCTTAAACGTCGGCATGTTTGAAGGCTACCAGGCTACGATTATAAGATCAGCGGGAGCCAGGTGAGATCCGCATGATCTGACGTCAGGTCAATTGGTTGTCATTAACACTTAGAGGTGAGATCCAGGCCGGACAAGCTGACGCCTCTCAAAATCCTTGTCTGTGACTCACTGAACTATACGTATATATTAAATAAAACTAAACCAAACACCTTTACGGTGTTACATCTCCCCTTCTCCCCGAAAATAAAGTTTTTGCAACACTGCTAAAGCAAGCTAGCTGTGTGCGACAACTTTATTAACGAAGAAAAAAATACATCCTAGCTAAACACACATACATCATCCTACTCTAGAAATGAAATATAGCGTAGCTCTGATCCTGTAACTACACTTAGGTAATTACATCTCCATGACTGTGGCGAGCTCAGTGACCTGTGGTACTAGCAGCGACCTCCCTCGTCTCTCCCAAATGACCCGCTGCCAGCCATTTGTCCCAACACTTTGTCTCACTTTGCGCCACTCAACAGGGGACCCTCCAGCGTGTCTTCCGCTTCCGTCTTACCGTACCCACCTTCCCCTCCTACTCCAACATCCACGTGGACCTTCTACCCAGATGATGGGCACGTGGGCCCTCTACCCAGATGATGGGCACGTGGGCCCCTCTACCCAGATGATGGGCACGGGGACCTCTACCCAGATGATGGGCAAGTGGGCCCCTCTACCCAGATGATGGGCACGGGGACCTCTACCCAGATGATGGGCAAGTGGGCCCCTCTACCCAGATGATGGGCATGGGGACCTCTACCCAGATGATGGGCAAGTGGGCCCCTCTACCCAGATGATGGGCTCCGCCAGCCTGCTAATGTACAAGATTATCGCCAGACAACTATACACAAACTATTTATATGATGAAATTGAAAAGGAATTTGAATCCTCAGGTCAGTTTTCCCTTTCTCAGGTCAATTTCCAAAACCCCTTCAATTTCTTTTTTTTCTTTCTTTCTCTTTCCTTTTCTTTCTCTCTTCTCCTACGCTCCCTTGCTATCCTTTTCTTATTCCTATCTCCTCTCATTCGGTGGTTATAATAGGAGCTGCCTCGTATGGGCCAATAGGCCTTCTGCAGCTCTTATTATTATTACTATCCCCTCTACTACACCTTACTTTGCTCCTCAGCTCTCTCTTGCCTATTTATTGCCTGTCTCTACTTCCTCATCACAATCGACTTGAGAATGGTCCAGGACAGACCGAAACGTCGTCGTCCCTTCACCTTCTAGTGTGTGGTCTGGTCAACATATATATATTATATATATATATATATATATATATATATATATATATATATTATATATATATTATATATATATGCAATTGACGATCACTAAACACTGATCATTTGTATGCGGAAAAGCCACAAAGAAATGGAGAAGAGAGATGAACGTTTCGACTCGCGAAAGTCGTTGTCAACATCAGACTCCGACAACAGACAGACAGACAACATCAGAGTCTGATGTTGACAACGACTTTCGCGAGTCGAAACGTTCATCTCTCTTCTCCATTTCTTTGTGGTTTTTCCGCATATATATATATATATATAATATATATATATATATATATATATATATATATATATATATATATATATATATATATATATATATATATATATAATATATATATATATATATATATATATATATATATATATATATATATATATATATATAATATATATATATAACTATGCACAAACATGCCATCCCAGCATACCACTGTGTTCCCCCACACTCGGCTACCTTCTCATTCGTATTTCCTCTGAAAATCGATGACAGCCGTTCAAAACTCCGCGTTTCCGTCCTTAAACAGTCTCGCCTCAGAGGCGAGTCTCTCTTGCGCCATAACCGTCAGCTGTGTCAGGGGAATGTAGTAATTGCGTTAGGATTTGGTTTGTTGCAGAATGCAGTTTCCGCGTTGCAATAGCCATGCAATGGTCTATATGATCTGGAGTGCTGAGGCTGTTGCAAGCTGGGGCTCCACAACACATTTTGTTTACCGAATGTTGGATGGAAATTATGATCAACATAGATCGTATATCTATATATATCTGCAGCGGTGACACTTTTAGAGGCCAGCTGATTCATTTACAATTTGTCCTCTGTGGGTATCTGCTCACATGGTAGTGTGTGTCATGCCTCCTCTCAAGGGCTATATAACCCACAGATCTGTCTCATCTGAATATATTTCTTCACGTTAAGGGGATATAGGTATAGGTTGAGTCAAAATATATCAAGACAGCCGGCCAGGGAGCCGGCTAGGGAGCCGGCTTCACATCAGCTGGAGCAAGGAATCGATCAGTAATACAGACATCTTGACAATCGGTAGGCAATAAAGAAACACAATCTGTCACCCAACCAACACTCTGACACGAGAGGGAGTTATGGAGAGAGAGTGAGGGAGAGAGAGTAAGTGAGGGGAAGAGAGTGAGTGAGGAAGAGTGAAGGAGAAATAATGTGACGGAGAAAGAGAGAAAGGGATAAAGAGAGAGGGAAAAAGAGACGGAAAAGGAGAAAGGAGCGGAAGAGGGAGGAAAGAGAGAGTAAGGCAGAAAGAATACGAGAAAAAGAGGGAGAAAGCGTGAGAGAGAAAGAGAGTGAGGTCCATATTGGCTCCTGAGACCACCTGCAGGCTGTCTTTCCTACACTGACTATCCCAACAGATCGAGGGTTCGAATCTGTTCGAACTAGCTGGCTTTGGGACAGAGGGACCTGGCCAGCCCTCCGCTCAGAGTCAGCAGCCACTGACTGGAATGACTTGCCTCCCAGGAAGACATCAACTGACCTCCAGCACAGGCATAGTTCTCACCAGCAGTATGCGACCGAGCCTACTGATCAGCCTTGGTGTGGATATTGCTGCCGGATGGCCAAAAACAAGGTTCGGGGGAGATTGAACAGGCATCCGTCTGTTCAAAACTGGGCTATATCCAGATTGGAATCAGAAACTCGAAGAAAACTTGCATCGAGAAGAATTGGATCCAAGGTCTGATGGTCCGTGGTTAAAGATCGGCAGGTATATTCATCTGAGGACAATCCTGCAATCAAACCAGGGGAATGGAACTATTGCAACCATCAACCAGGAGAAGACTAATTGAACCGGCAAACCATTTTGCTGCCAAGATGCAAGTACTCGATCCTGAGCGTCAGCCTCCACATCTTGTTCGTTCCAAGCACTGTGTTTAGGAGGACTGAAGGGGTTATACAGCAGACTGAAGTTCTCCATCTCGTTAACATGCTTGACACAAGCAAAGCTGTGGGGCCAGATAAGGTCAGTCCAAGACTACTACGCTGCTGTGCTGACATTGTTAGTTCCACCTCTCACGTGCCTCTTCCAACGCTGCCTAATTAAAGGAACTTTGACCTCATTATGGAAGAAGGCAGTACACTACAAGAGCCGCTCAGTGATTGGTAACTCCAGACCAAGGTCACTGCTCTCCATTACAGGTCAAATTTTCGGAACATTAATCTTTCAGCAAATGATTTATTTTGTTTTATATAATTTTGAGCACAAGTTCACTTGCATTGATCATGCTCTCAGAGTATGCAGCCCATCTTCTGGACTGACTGCCCCCCCCCCCTCATCATTCAACAGAATTTTGAACAAAGTGGAGAGCCGTGCAAGAAAGCTCATCTCAAGTCTTGACCAAGTCTGGTTGGACTGGTCTGAACATCAGAGCCTGCAACACCGACAATGACGTTGCAGGACTTATTGCTATGTACAAGGACAACATTCTCAAAGTTCCGCACCTGGCCCACCCTCGTGGACAACCAGAAGTTAGCATCTTTAACACAAAGATCTCAACCTTCAACAGCCTCATGCTGGAACTTCCTTTCTCAAGAACATCACTCCATCAGCGATCATTCATTCCTAGACTGACACGCATCTGGAACTTGTTCGCTCAACAGGTTGACACACGAGAGATCAGGTCAACTGACCACATGAAGGCTCTGGCACACTGTTGGCTACAGGCTCGTCCTCTTCCTTATATGATTGTTACTTAGAATTAAATGAAGATAATTCCTAATGACAAAAAAATCTAGAGGCAGGCTTTAGATGAGGTGAGGTAGGTTAACAGCTCTTAACTAGGTACTTCAACTGACAGCCCAAATGAACGTTAATCTTAGTTTAATTAGTTAAAAAAAGAGAGTGAGGGAGAAAGTGAGAGTGAGGGAGATAGTGAGAGTGTGGGAGATAGTGAGAGAGAGATAGTGAGAGAGAGATAGTGAGAGAGAGAGAGAGAGAGAGAGAGAGAGAGAGAGAGAGAGAGAGAGAGTATAAAGTATTAGGTATGGTGGCGTGGGTGGTGGGGGGGGGGCGGGTCAGAGGCTGGATGGGTGACGGGGAACTTCCTGGGAGACACAATTGACTCGCCCTTGGGTATGTAACAACACTCATTCACTCACTCACTCGAGGACGACACCTCTCCCTCTCACACCTCTCACTTTTACATTCCTCTCTATCCTCTCTCACACGCATTCCCTTCCTCGTCTCCTGTGCCTTTCATATCCCTGTCTGTCATGCATATTCCTTCACATTCATTTCCCTCTTTGAAATGAATATTTCCCTCTTCAATTAATATTTCCCTCTCTGTAATGAATATTTCTCTTCAATTAATATTTCCCTCTCTGCAATGGATATTTTCCTCTCTGCAATGGACATTTCCCTTTCTGCAATGAATATTTCTTCTCTCTGCAATGAATGTTTCCCTCTCTTCAATTAATATTTCCCTCTCTGTAATGAATATTTCTCTCTTCAATTAATATTTCCCTCTCTGTAATGAATATTTCTCTTCAATTAATATTTTCCTCTCTGCAATGGATATTTTCCTCTCTGCAATGAATATTTTCCTCTCTGCAATGGATATTTTCCTCTCTGCAATGGATATTTTCCTCTCTGCAATGCTTATTTTCCTCTCTGCAATGGATATTTTCCTCTCTGCAATGGATATTTTCCTCTCTGCAATGGATATTTTCCTCTCTGCAATGGATATTTTCCCCTCCAATGAATATTCCCATGTCTCGTGTATTTCCTCTTTCTCTCCCTCTCTCTCCTATTCATTTATCCTGTCTCCAATGTACTTCCTCCACTTCACAATGTATTTCTCCCTCTCATTCATGCCTTTCATTGTGCCTAATATATTTCCCCATTTATCCAATGTCTTTCCCTTTCTCCTCAACATTTTCATTATCTCTCACGTATTTCCTTACCAATAAATTTCCCATCTGTTCCAAGAATTAATACCCATTCTTAAGCTCCCATGAACCACCTCGTTAACTTCAAATTAAAGAGGAAATTTTTTTTAGCTGCATTTATTATGATTAATTTCTTATCGTTAATGCTCAAGAGGTCTTGGTAGTTTCCCCCGCTGCTGAGCTTTCTCAGTAGTTCACGGAGTAATTAGAGGTAATATTAATTAAAAGAATAAAACTGTTAAACTCACCAGACACATTTTTAGTGATTCAGTATTGACTAAATATGATTAAATATGCAAGGTGCCTGCAAATGGCGTCAGTTCTGATGATATCGTTTATGCTGGTTAGTGTGAGGTTATCTTGAGATGATTTCGGGGCTTAGTGTCCCCGCGGCCCGGTCCTCGACTAGGCCTCCACCCTTCAGGAAGCAGCCCGTGACAGCTGACTAACTCCCTGGTACCTATTTACTGGTAGGTAACAGGGTGGCATCAGAGTGAAAGAAACTCTGCCCCATTGTTTCTCGCCGGCGCCCAGGATCGAACCCGGGCCCACAGGATCACGCGTCCAGTGTTCTGTACGCTCAGCCGCCGGCTCCTTGGGAGGCTAATGTACCCAAGTGCATAGTCGTTTATTAAGTAATTCTGGGAAGAGCTCTCGGTATATCATCTCGAGCGATTGCCTTCAGCATCATGAGACACGTGGTGAGAGAGATCACAGCATCTTATTGTCTACTGAGATACCCAAGCATCCTCAGGCGGGTCGGGGGTCGAGGCCTCCTTCACTACCTCCCAAGACTCTCCTCCTTCATCCCATGAAGACTGGTTGCTATTTATAAATTTCCTTATGAAAAGGTCTTTATGTAGCTATTATCGTATTCGTAGATTAAAATGTGTATATGAATGTAGTTAGATACAGTGGGGGGGGGGGGTGGGGTCTACTTGGAGTGGGGGGGTCTCGTGTCAGTTATCATAGGGCATATTGCAGTGATTCGGCAGTTTTGCCTCAAATGGCATGAATTAGGACACACGTCTTATAAAGAGTGTTTATAGTCCCGAGACGTTGGCTGCTTTGCTTATGTGCTTTGTTAAATATAATATAAATAATATTCTCTAAGCTGATGCTTGGAGAATATGGGTGTACAATAATAATAATTTATTGCTTGTTTTAAAAACAGCTCACTCACTCACTCACTCACTCACACACACACACACACACACACACACACACACACACACACACACACACACACACACACACACACACACACACACACGCCAAATGAATGGCCAGGCTACCTGGCCCCCCCTTAGGGGGACCAGGTAGCCTGGCCATTGACCACACACACACGCCAAATGAATGGCCAGGCTACTGGCCCCCCTTAGGGGGGCCAGGTAGCCTGGTGGATAGCGTGCAGGATTCGTAATTCTGTGGCGCGGGTTCGATTCCCGCACCCGGCAGAAACAAATGGCAAAGTTTCTTTCACCCTGAATGCCCCTGTTACCTAGCAGTAAATAGGTACCTGGGAGTTAGTCAGCTGTCACGGGCTGCTTCCTGGGTGTGTGTGTGTGGTGTGGAAAAAAAAATAGTAGTTAGTAAACGTTGATTGACGGTTGAGAGGCGGGCCGAAAGAGCAAAGCTCAACCCCCGTAAAAATACAACTAAGTGAATACAACTAAGTGAATACACACACACACACACCACACACAACACGCACACACGCACACACACACACACACACACACACACACACACACTGGTGGCTGAGTGATCAGCACACTGGATACGTAGTCCTGTGGTCCGGGGTTCGATTCCAGGCGCCGGCGGAAACAAAAATGGGTAGTTTATTTCACCCTGATGCTCCTGTTACCTAGCAGTAAATAGGTACCTGGGAGGGAGTTAGTCAGCTAGTACGGGCTGCTTCCGGGGGGGGGGGAGGTGTGCGTGTGGAAAAAATATTAGTTAGTAACAGTTGATTGACAGTTGAGAGGCGCGCCGAAAGAGCAGAGCTTAACCCCCGCAAGCACAACTAGGTGAATACACACACAAAAGAACTTTTTCAGTGTCAGAGTAGTTAACAAATGGAATGCATAGGCAGTGATGTGATGGAGGCTGACTCCATACACAGTTTCAAGTGTAGATATGATAGAGCCCAATAGGCTCAGAAATCTACACCAGTTGATTGACAGTTGAGAGGCAGGACCAAAGAGCCGAAGCTCACCCCTCCGCAAGCACAACTAGGTTAATATTGATAGTTAAAAAAATCCGAAAAAGGAAAAGGCATGCAGTGAGAAGCAAATGAATGAATCATATCTATGTTTTTTCATCCACTGTCTCAAATTTCACAGGACACAGGACACATATACAGACACAGGACACAATACACAGGACACAGGACACAATACACAGGACACAGGACACAATACACAGGACACAGGACACAATACACAGGACACAGGACACATACACAGACACTGGACACAGGACACTCCATTCTCCCTCTCTACAACTCCAGCCATTGAAAATCTCCTATAACACCAGAGCGTCATGGTGTAATCAGAAAATGTCGGCGCTTGCATAATGTCAGTGTAAGGTGTAACGAGGTTGCACGCTAGCAACATGCCGGCAACGAACCATATTGCCACTTGAACAATTCCAACTTCAGTTTAATGACTGATGACGCAAAGTGAATTCATGAATTTCACGTAATATTCATAACGATTCTATAAAGGAGAATGTGTCTGACAGTTTGTTGTGTATAGCCATTTTGTTTTATTTTTCAACGTCCACCCGACTTTGCAGGGTGACTGGTGGGTGTTAGGGGACAGTCATAGACGGGGTGGAGTCATGTCCCCCTTGAGTGGGGGGGTTAATCCCTATATCTCCAAAAAAAAAGAGTCGGTGGAGATGAAATGTTAAATGCTGATTCAATAGAATTTCAATATTTGTTCATTATACTCAGTAATTCAATGAGGCAACCCGGGCACCGCCGGGTAGAGCCCTCCCCCTCTAGTATATAAATAAAACAGGGAAATAAACCCCGGAAATAAATGATTTGCACAACAGGAGATAAATGTACACTGAAGATGCCCTTCTTGCACGCAACAACAATCTTAAGGTTATCTTGAGATGATTTCGGGGCTTTAGTGTCCCTGCGGCCCGGTCCTCGACCAGGCCTCCACCCCAGGAAGCAGCCCGTGACAGCTGACTAACACCCAGGTACCTATTTTACTGCTACGTAACAGGGGCATAGGGTGAAAGAAACTTTGCCCATTGTTTCTCGCCGGCGCCTGGGATCGAACCCAGGACCACAGGATCACAAGTCCAGCGTGCTGTCCGCTCGGCCGACCTGCTCCCCCCCCTCCCTCCCCCCTAACACGACAACAACAAAATAACATATAATCCTAATTATATAAAATAATATAAGGCAAATAATTAAATTATAATATTAACGACTAAATATTTGCAATATAACTTCTTCAATATAAATAATAAAAAGAACCCCAATACAGATCAAAATTAAAACAAAAAATTCCTGCTTTGAAGACAATTTAATCGCTGTTAGTAAAATCGTTGTTAAAGGGAAGGGAGGCAATTGTCAGGGCAAAGCACCAAGCCATTTCGACTATAAAGCACTGGGAAGGGATCAGGATAAGGATTTGGGATGTGACTGGGGGAAAGGAATGGTGCTTAACCACTTGTGGATGGTCGGGGATTGAACGCCGATCTGCAAATCGCTGAGATAATGGTCTCGTCGACCTCTTCCTTCCCTGCGAATCGTCACATGTTGTTTTAGATAGCTACACAAAACGAAATGTTCCAAGTAGCACGGGCTATGGTGAGCCCGTAGTGGACTTACCTGGCACAGGAGCGGGGCTGTAACTCCAAGGGAGTCAGTATAGGAGCCATGAGAAGGAGGATTCGAACCAAGCACTCACACCTAGACCAACACTACCCCCCAAGTGGTCAGAAAAGCATTGCAACCTGGGATTCCACTGAATCCTCTAGGGGCCTTGAGGCTTCCACATGTGGCCCAACTAACTCCCTGGTACCTGTTTACTGCTAGGTGAACAGACGCAACAGAAGAAATGAAATATGCCCGAATGTTTTTTTTTTTCCGTTCAGCACGGGGAGGGAAGCCGTGGCTATTAAGTTGTAAGTCGGCTGCGCTGGCTACTGCGCTACGGAATCGGATAAAACAAGGGAAACGGAAATCTTTATATATACTGTATATATATATATATATATATATATATATATATATATATATATATATATATATATATATATATATATATATATATATATATATATATGTCATAATTAAATGTAATTTTCATATTTTCATAAATGTCATAATTAAATGTAATTTTCCTCGTAATTTCAACTGCATCCTTTCCCTATAATAACAAGCTTCCCAAAGCACATATAAACTAAGTAAATTGCCATGAAATAATTCTTACATTTACAGTGGCCCTTTTTAATTACATGAAATATATATATATATATATTTGTGAAAATCTGTAGGAATTACACACACGCAAGACATTACAAATTCCTAACAGAACGACTGTTCATATCTTCGTAAAGGCATTAAAAGCTGTTTAGGCAAGGTATGTAGGAGGAAGATGTACACGTGATTAATGGTCAATGGGTGCCAGATGATGGGAAGGGGGAGGGTGGTGCTGGGGTGGGAGAGATGAGGATGGGTGTGGGGCTCTTAGGATGGATGTGGGCTCTTAGGATGGGTGTGTGCTCTTAGGATGGGTGTGTGCTCTTAGGATGGGTGTGGGCTCTTAGGATGGGTGTGTGCTCTTAGGATGGGAGGATGTTGGGTTTCTGGCATGTTTTATCTTTGGAAAAGTTGTGGAGGTGATCTGTGTTTCCTGTCAGTCCGGGCAACTGTCTATCGGAAATTTCGGCTTCTCAGGCATTGTGATGACTTTTATTTGGCCCTGTGATGTATTTTATCTAAGTGGCTGCTGCTATGCTGTATTTGCTAGGAGGTGTAGTTGTATCCTGTCTCTTGTGTGTCTCTGCTCTTTATCTCTTCTCTCTGCTCTTTATCTCTTCTCTCTGCTCTGTTGTTGTTCTGTCTTCTACTCTATTTCCTCCCTACTCATGTTATCTTTACAGAAGATCTATTCAGATATCCTCATTGCTTTGGGATCTCTCTTTAAGGTTCATGAGGATTCTCGGTGCTAATTCGTCTGTAAATACCATCTTTAATGGTCTAGTTTTCTACTTTCTTAGTCTATATGAATAGAGTTTCCTTCCACAACCTGCTCCTTTAGTTCTTTTTATTTTCCCACTATTACATTAAATGAAAACTTTCTAACATCTCTATGACTACTCTTGAGTTTCCAGCTTCCGCCCATGCCCCTTTGTTCTGTTGGTATTCAGTATGAACATTTCCACTATTGCACTCTGTCAGTCCTCCCCCCCCCCAAGTATTTAATACGTCTTTATCATGTCTCCCCGTACGTCCTCCACCCTCTCCTGTATGTGTATTCACCTAGTTGTGCTTGTGGGGTTGAGCTCTGGCTCTTTGATCCCGCCTCTCAACTGTCAATCAACTAGTGTACAGGTTCCTGAGCCTATTGGGCTCTATCATATCAACATTTGAAGCTGTGTATGGAGTCAGCCTCCACCACATTACTGCCTAATGCATTCCACCTTTTAACTCTTCTGATAATGAATGAAAACAAATATCTCTGTGGCCCACATGGAGACTCGGCTTCCGTCTATGTCCCCTTGTGCGAGTACCCCGTACTAAATACTATACCTTTATCTTACCTATCAATTTCATTGAGAATTTTGTATGTGGTAATCATGTCTCCGCTATCTCTTTTTGTCTGACAGCGACGTGAGGCTTGGTTCCTGTAGCATTTCCTCGTAACTCGTACCTCTGTTATGGGGTTTTCTAGTCTATTAACTCTGATTTTTTGTTTGTAAATTCACTTTGAGTTTGACTAGATTTGGACTCTACATTGGAGTTGCATTCTCCAGGATTAGTCTGACATACGTAATATGCAAGTTTCTATATGATTCCTTATTTAGCAATCATTTCCAAAGGCAAGTTTCTAAAGGGGGTTCTTATATTGGGCAAACTACCACTTGGTGCTTTGTGTCCTGCCTCCTGCACCTAGTTTCATAACTTTTCATCTATTTGAATTACATTCTAATATTCATTTGTTGAAATATTCTTTCAGTTTTTTCCTATCACCTTGAGCCTATTACCGTCTTCCTCTGCCTAAATCTTCCTCATAATTTTTGCATCATCAGCAAACGTGGAGAGAACGAGTCTATTCTCTCTGGAAGATCATTTACAACCTAGTACTAAACTCTGTAGTACTGTGCTGGTAACTTCTCGCCACTCTGAAGTTTCACCCCCTCACTGAAATCTATAGGACCACCTTCACAGTAATCTACAGGACCACCTTCACAGTAATCTATAGGACCACCTTCACAGTAATCTACAGGACCACCTTCACAGTAATCCACTGTACTACCTTCCCTCTTGTCTGTTTCTAAAACTTATGCGAAAGTCTCCTAGAGAATACTGATTTAAAGACTTTCGGACAATCTGGAAATATGCAGTCCACCCACATGTTTCAAAACATGCGAGGAATGTACCTAAAACAGCGTAGGTCTCTATTCCCGCAAAACCTATACTATCTGGCCAGTGAGTACCTATATATATCACAGCCGGATATAGGTCAAATAATGATATCAAACCTGTGAAATAAGACTTACAATCTTTACATCCGTGCTGATGGGGTATACGACAATCTCTCTCTTCTTCAGATATGGTAAAAGCCTTCTCCTCGCTATGTTCCCCATCACCTTCTACAGGATGCCAGGCATACACTGCTTTCTGGGTTAATCGTGTTTTTTCAGTTCCTGCAGCCCCGTCCTCCAACCCCGTCCTGGCATCCCAACACAGGTATTTCAGCGTGCCGGCGAGAGATCAAGGAATCAGATCGCGTCCTTTATTTGTGGACAAGTTCAAAGTGACTCTAAACTCCTGTTAGGGCCGGGACAACCTCCAGATTCTCGGCCAGATGTTTATTTCCAAGTCTTGGAACGTGACTTTACTATCAGACGACCCAGTGAAGATGTGGTACTGAGGGAAGGGAACGTAGGACGGAGGAATGAAGAGAGAGAGAGAGATAAAGGAGAGTGTGGGAGGCAGGGAAAGAGAGGGGGCACCCAAGCCATGGTTCGCCATTGATAATTAGATTAGTTTACACACAATTACAGACCACTAATTGCATAAGAGACTGCCACAATAATCAGCATGTCTGGTTGATATTATCTTGATATAATGTACAATTTAGATTTAGATATGGAAGTGCTATTTTAAACTGATTAAAACAAAAATCATTACAGTTATGATAGCAGTGAACATGTATTACAGCCGTAGAATATATTTAAAGATTACTATTAAAATTCAGACACATATTGAAAAAAAACATTGAGAATCAAATTAGGCTGATGCGAAGACTGTTTATAAACAGAAAATATAAGCTAAATATACCAGAATTTAGTGGCTTGCCTGGAACAAACTTACTCAGAAGACAAAGCTCATGTAAAAGAAATCTCCTACCTCTAAATGATCAAATTTGACCATGTCGTAGCTCAGTCAATTAAGGCAGCGTCTGGGATGCTCTCGGACGCAGGTTCGAATCCTCGTCACGGCCCTTGTGGATTTGTTTCTCATGTAGCAGAGATCTGATCAGAATAGCAGAAAGCAGATCTCATGTAACAGAAATTAGAGATCTGATTTCAATAGGATTTAATACGCTTGTCGATAAGCTATCTCTTTGTGACAGTAATGGCTTTGTCTGCAAATATCCAGACAGGAGTCTCTTTGCTTTCCCTGCTGACTAGTTGGTCTGTTCCTTCATTTATACCATAATACACATCTCTAATTCTTAAGTTTATTCTTAAGTTTTAAAATTTCCTGACAATTGTGTTAATATTTCTGGCACAATTAGAGGCCAGTGACAACTGAATGACTGGTAAAAAAAAGAGCTGATTTATTTCTGAATGTGTGATTTATTTAGACAAATGGATATTAAGTTTTAAGTTAATTCATTGTGTCGGGGGTGTATTCATACACGATTGGCTTTTATCGACTATGTAGCACTTGGAAGGGATCAGGATAAGGATTTGGGATGGGATATAGGAGTGAACGTAAGATTGCATTCAGAGCTATGTTTTACACATTTCTATTATTGTTTTATTTATATATACAAGAGTTCTTACATTCTTGAACAGCCACCAGCACGCGTAGCGTCTCGGGCAGGTCCTTAATCCTAATATTCCCCGGAATACGACTCGCTAAATCGTTTACCAACCGGGAACCCATTCACTGCTGGGTGAACAGAGACTACAGTTAAGGATTGGTGCCTAGTCAATCCCCCCCCCGGCCAGGATACAAACTCAGGCCAAATCGCTCCCGAAGCCCAGGCCGGGTGTCTCACCACTCGGCCACTTTCCCCTTCATTGTCTCGGTGGCATCAATTGAATTAAATCATCAATGATTTTGATGTTCATCATAAATGAGTCTTGGACGTTCTCCACAACTTTGGTCTTGAAGAACATATATATGAATGTTCTCCGCGAACTGGTAGCTGAGTGGACGGCGCGCAAGACTCGTAATCCCGCGTTCGATTCCCGGATTAGGTAGAGACAAAGGGGCAGAGTTTTTCACTCTGATGCTCCTGTTACCTAGCAGTAGATAGTTACCTGGGAGTCAGACAGCTGTTACGGGGCTGCTTCCTGGGAGGAGGGGGGGGGTGAAAAACAAAATTAGTTAGTAGTTAGTAACAGTTAATTGACAGTTGAGAGGCGGGCCGAAAGAGCAGAGCTCAACCCCCGCAAGCACAACTAGGTGAATACAACTAGGCGAATACAACTAGGTGAATACAACTAGGTGAATACACACTTTTGCCTCTAGAAATACTGTCCTAAATGTTCAATATTTTCCATTTCTAAATATCTCTCTAATTTTAAACGCAAATAGAGTTGATAACAATAATAAAAAAATCACATGAACGACAATTCTATCGAAGTTTCTCTCCACAATTATGCATTTTGTAATAAAAAAATGATTTAATTTTTGCTTTATTCACCGTACATTATAAATTGCTTTCCAAGAAGCTATTAGGAAAAAAAAATGGTTATCATATGTGTGACAACATTGACGTTATAATTAGTTTTTGATGTATATGGTCTGTTAAAAGTTATGTGAATTTTTTTAATATATCAGCGAGCTATTGGTTCGCTGAGAGGAGAGTTTCCCCCCACCATATATCGATTTTCAATATACTTCGATGGACCGTTGAGTAAAGAGTTCCTGAGCTGTACAAGGTGATAGCGGAGGAGTTCCTGAGCTGTACAAGGAGATGACGGCGGAGTTCCTGAGGACATCAACGTCTCAAGGGACATCATGGCTCGAGGGACATCAATGTCTCAGGACATCAATATCTCGAGGGACATAAATGTCACGTTACTGGAGATACAGTGGAGGTAGTATATTGCTGTTATAACGTATCTACAACGTATCTCAGATATATCACCGCCGATACAGCCACCAAGCGAGTAGTTACTAATTATGACAAACTTAGTTACTTAAAACTACTTAACGCTGCCACCACCTTCGCCTTTGAGGAACATAAGTGCTTTACAGTGACAAAGGACACCGGTCACGGGAGAGATAACGATGTGAGTTGAGGATATCACAGCTTGTGAGAACACGACTGACTTCCACTATCCACTCTCAACTCTTCTATGAATAACTAACTGATACGAATGGACTCAGCAGAAGGAGGACAGTTTAGTAATATATATTTAATTACGTTTAATGTACAAATCCTAATTTATCTTCCCTATCAAGGCAAATATAATGATTAAGATTTGTGATGTTAGAACATAAGGAACCAGTACTCAAGATACAGCAGTGACAAAGCTTCCTTGTAGACTCCAGGGGCCAGATTCACGAAAGCACTTACGCAAACACGAACCTGTACATCTTTTCTCAATCTTTGGCGGCAAAGTTTACAATTATTTAACAGTTAATGAGCTTCGAAGCACCAGGAGGCTGTTTATAACAATAACAACAGTTGAATGGGAAGTTTTCATGCTTGTAAACTGTTTAATAAATGTAACCAAAGCCGTCAAAGATTGAGGAAAGATCTTTTGTGAATCTGGCCCCTGATTGTCAATCTCCCTCCTTCCCTCCCTCCTGTGATGCCCAACACAACACCCGAGACTCCTGTCTGACCTGAGACACAGAACACAACTCTCCTCTCCCCTCGATTGATGAAGATTAAAGCCACCCAAGAGGTGGCACGGGCGTGAATAACCCGTCATTTCTCCCTGTTGTTGTTGTTTTTAGATTCAGCTACTTGGAATATAAGTTACAAGTAGCACGGGCTATGGTGAGCCCGTAGATCTCTCCTGACGAGCTTTTATACCCGTCTATCCCCAAATACCGTTGATAGACGGATTTGGCTCTGGTAACAAGGGATAGCTTTCCAACCTTTGAAACTACTCGTGGTGAAATTTGTTTGATCTTACCTCACCTCTCTGTGAATGTCTCGTAAGTCTGCTCTCATCCCAAGTCTACTCAAGTCTCCTCAACAACTGATACAACGTATCTCTCATCGTCAATGTGTCCCATCACCGCAAATACAGTGTAGCAAGTATGGGCCTGTGTCTCTCTCATCAGTGGCTACCCTTGAACGTAATGCAGCTAATAAGGATCTGTATATTTCTCAATAATGTGTGACATTACCTCGTACGCATCTCTCTCAACGTGTCACATCTTACACACGGACTAGCTAGTAGGGGTGAGCATTTTTCTCATATTAATAATAGTACATAGTGAGTCAGGCAAGTGAGAGAGATTTATCTCATCATGACCTTGATATTACAGGGAGGCTGAGCCACTGATCTCAGTGGCTCGTATGCCAGATGAGGATGCTGCCACACGCGGCCTTTAACCTGAGTTTACTGTGTACTGCTGTTGGAGTTTACTGTGTACTGCTCTGCTGGAGTTTACTGTGTACTGCTCCTGCTGGAGTTTACTGTGTACTGCTCCTGCTGGAGTTTACTGTGTACTGCTCCTGCTGGAGTTTACTGTGTACTGCTCCTGCTGGAGTTTACTGTGTACTGCTCCTGCTGGAGTTTACTCTCTACTCTGCAAGACTGATTCCTTATATCTGTAGTTAAACATAAATATGTGAATGAACATATTTACATATATATTTGTATATTATAATAATGTTGCTTGTTACTACTGCTACTAATGCAATAATAATAATATAAATAATAAATATCTGCATATTACTAACAAGACCAGTAATCAAGAATTAAGCCTTGTAACTAGACACATTGTGACATGTAATTGGCTCTTGCTTGGGGAATATTGTCCAATTAACGAGGAGGAAACGCGTTCATGATTGGCTCCCTTTAATTACTTCGATATCCGATTCCTGGGTTATGATGGNAATTTGATTCTGGTGCTGTCTGATTCTGGGTAGTTGTAGCTGCAATTTTATATTGGCCTTATGGGCGTTTATCAAATCTTCATAACATTGTAAAGTTCAAACTTGCATCTTCATAATCAGAGTGTTCTTGGAGAATGTTGTTCATTGTATCTTCATCAATACTAGAATTGTTCAGTATATCTTGATACTCTTTCATTTGTTGCAACACACGGTCATATTTGTTCCGTGTAAGCTTAAGATAGTTTTCCAGTGCTGCATAATTAACTGGATTTGATTACTCATGTCTTCACATTTGTTAATCTGCCTTGTGAGATGCCCTTTAAGGCTCTAAGGGTTAATTTTACATTTTGGAGTGTAGACATCTTGAAAGTACTCGCTAGTCGTATGGACTTTTAACTATTTGGCACTTGAATTAATAAAGCAACTAGTTTCCGAACTAGAGCTGTTTATCATTTAAAAAATATACTACTGTATAATCATACACGCTATAATTTGAGTGGTAAGCCTGTATCAATGCTGGTATTCCGCAAGTTAGCCCTTCATTATCACTCTTGGTTGGTACAGAGACACAGGTTAACACTCAAAGGTGAAATGATTATAGTTAAATTATACCTATAATTATATGTATGAATATCAGGTTGACAACACAACTCGGGTTGTCATGAATACTGCATAAAAATATGTACTTGCTAGGTTGTAATATATGTTCAACTCTAGACAAGTGTAAAAAATTCTTACCCTTACACCAGGTTAGCACAATAAATTAAACTAGGTTGCTGTACAACACCAGCCTAAAATGTCCTACCCTTGTGCAAGAATTTGCTGTAAACAATGTGGTATGCAGTATGTAATGGTGCAATATTAAAGTAATGTTTATACTTAAATTACAAAAACATTTATAAGTAACTTATAAGTAAAGTAGCCTCTTATCAACCTCTTGTAATGAAAAAGGCACAATAGTTCTTTGGCATAGGCCTCAGAACAATAATTGTGCTTTGTTGTAGTTTTGTTTGCTATGAGATTGAAAAGTTAGGCTAGAAAATGTAAATATAGCAATGTCTTTCTGCTATAATATTGCACTACTAATGTATATCAGGATTTTATAACTAGATGCAATGTACCTACTGGTTAACTGTAATAATCATCCGGTTCGAAGGACCATAATTTATGTGGTAAAAACTCCAGGCAGTATATCTTCTTTTAATTGACTTCAGTAAATTAAAGTTTATCTTATTTTTTCTTAGTAGGTAAGAAATTGAGTGGACTGTATGTACTTGTTAAAACTGCCTGAAATTAATCTCACACAAATTGGGGGGGACAATTTGTAGCTTAAACCACTTTGTAATGGCTCCTTCTTAAACTACAAATTGTTTACCTAAGTTTAATTATATTATTTTATCATACCACATATGGTGGTCTAATCTACTATTATTTCAACAATTATTACTAGTTATGAATACTACTACTACAATAACTAGAATGGCCTTATCTGAGCCTGTAGTAAGGGCCCACTAAGGCTGTGTCATGGTAGCATCTATGTGGGTGTGGCCCTGTGCCTCATGGTGCCAATGGCGGCTGTGGAGGCCTTCAAGGCTGGCAACAGCTAGGTACATGTGTAGTTCTACTGCTCAGCTACTTGCTGTTCCAAGTCACAATTTACCTGTTTGGGATGCAAGGAGTTAGTACATTTCCCTAAACATATCAATACAGGTATGACATGGTATGTGAGGGCTGTAAAAATGGGGTACACGTACATGGTGTTGGTGTTGTTCATATATTGTAACCGTCTTAAATTTGATATTAAAAAGTGCACTAGAATAATAAACAAATACTTGGTAAGACGGATACTGGAGTGCTCTCATTTGTAGTAGTGATGTTGCTGTGGCAGTTTCTTAAGGCAGAGTAGGTCTATCCTGTGGCCATTATCACAACACACACGCGAGCTCCATTGTTATTGTTTTTCGAGTCAGCATGGCGTCTGTAAGAGACGCTCAGCCTCCCTGGTTCCAATATTGTGTTCTACTTCTAAGTTAAATTTACGTTAACAAGGGAATCAAGCTATATTTTGGTGTTAATAATTATATTCAGTCTTATTGAACACTTTTTTATTCAATTTAGACATTAAACTGTTGTATGAACAGTGGTTTAATAATGTAAATACTGCGGCGACGTCGATGACGTCACGGAGTCTCCCATTCTCTAATTTTAAGAGGATACTGTTAAGGGAAGACTATACTATTTGTGTATGAGTGTGTCGGTTTCCCGACAGGTACACACATAGACCAAAGAGCCAGAGATCAACCCCCGCAAGCACAATTAGGTGAGTACACATATAGATACCCCATACACACACACACACATAAACCCCACACACATCCACACACAGACACACCAGCACCCCAAACATACAACACAACTCACAAACACCAACATACATTGTACACACACACACATACATGTCCATATTCACACTAAAAAAATCACACTAAAGTGATATATATAAATGAAAAAAATCAATGGATTTTCTCATCGATATCTTACATGCCGTAAATGTGATATCCTCATGGACCAGAACCTGGAGCGTAAAGTTAATAGATTACTTTACCTACACCAGAGTATCTCTTGAGATTATCTTGATGATTTCGGGGCTTTTTTTTTTGTGTGTCCCCGCGGCCCGGTCCTCGACCAGGCCTCCATCCCCAGGAAGCAGCCCGTGACAGCTGACTAACACCCAGGTACCTATTTTACTGCTAGGTAACAGGGACATAGTGAAAGAAACTCTGCCCAATGTTTCTCGCCGGCGCCTGGGATCGAACCCAGGACCACAGGATCACAAGTCCAGCGTGCTGTCCGCTCGGCCGACTGGCTCCCCACGACCGGGTTGTTATAAGCCAAACTAATAACACAAGTTATTAGATAACCTCAAGAAGATAACCGTAGTATGTGTAAATGATTGTTTAGATTGTTATTGACAAGATGGAGATGGACAGCTTCTTTAAAGTGAGAGAAAATAGAACGAGACGATTCAGGTGGAAACTGGAAATGCAAATGAGTTGTGGTGGAACGGGTGGAATGAACTGAAAGAACAAGTTGTGGAAGCCACCTCCACCCAGAGTTTGTAGTAAGGTAATCAGCAGGAGAAATGACTGGAGAGAGAAAGAGAGAGAGAAGAGAGAGAGAGAAAGAGAGAAGAGAGAGAGAGAGAAGAGAGAGAGAGAGAGAGAGAGAGAGAGAGAGAAAGAGAGAGAGAGAGAGACACACACAGACAGACTTCAAAGATACATACGAGGAAGGGTACAGGAAATGATATATCTTCTCTGAATCATTAGAGCGGGCACCAGCACGGATGTTGGACTGATAACACCGCTACATCATGCCGGGAGGATAACTCCGTAGGATGATGCTGGGAGATAACTCTGTAGGATGATGCTGGGAGATAACTCCGTAGGATGATGCTGGGAGATAACTCTGTAGGATGATGCTAGGAGATAACTCCGTGGGATGATGCTGGGAGATAACTCCGTAGGATGATGCTGGGAGATAACTCCGTAGGATGATGCTGGGAGATAACTCCGTAGGATGATGCTGGGAGATAACTCTGTAGGATGATGCTGGGAGATAACTCTGTAGGATGATGCCGGGAGGATAACTCTGTAGGATGATGCCGGGAGATAACTCCGTAGGATGATGCTGGGAGATAACTCCGTAGGATGATGCTGGGAGATAACTCCGTAGGATGATGCTGGGAGATAACTCTGTAGGATGATGCTGGGAGATAACTCTGTAGGATGATGCTGGGAGATAACTCTGTAGGATGATGCTGGGAGATAACTCTGTAGGATGATGCTGGGAGATAACTCCGTAGGATGATGCTGGGAGATAACTCTGTAGGATGATGCTGGGAGATAACTCTGTAGGATGATGCTGGGAGATAACTATGTAGGATGATGCTGGGAGATAACTCCGTAGGATGATGCTGGGAGATAACTGTAGGATGATGCTGGGAGATAACTATGTAGGATGATGCTGAGGATAACTCCGTAGGATGATGCTGGGAGATAACTCCGTAGGATGATGCTGGGAGATAACTCCGTAGGATGATGCTGGGGATAATCATCTACCGTCCAGCCTAAGTGGTTGGGCTGGACGGTAGAGCGACGGTCTCGCTTCAAGCAGGACAGCGTTCAATCCCCGACCATCCAAGTGGTTGGGTACCATTCCTTACCCCCCCGTCCCATCTCAGATCCTTAACCTGACTCCCTTCCCAGTGCTATATAGTCGTAATGGCATAGTGCTTTCCCCGATATTTCCCTTCCCTCGCCAGAGAGAGTGAAAATGGAACCACAAAGGTTCAACACAGAGAACCGCACTTTGTACTACCGGTTCGTACACACGTGACTCCCAACCAGTCATAGTCTCCTGCAGTCACCTCTGGCGACGTGAACCTGTCACGTGCTTGTCTGCTGACACTCCACGTGGTCACGTGCTTGTCTGCTGACGAGAAGGTGCTGGCTCTCAAGACGACGGTTCCTACAGAACTGGTGGACGAGGTCCCAACTCCAGCAATTCGTACACAACGTCACGGTGAAATTCGCCACACTGCGAATACCTGGATCTTCTCTGCCATATGATATTGAATGCTTTCCAGTCCTTAAAGTGTTGCTGGTCCAAGTGATAGCGCCGTCGACCTCTTCCTCTTAAGTCATTTTACAGCGTGACTAATAAAGTGGTCTAATGTTTAACACGAACGCTTCACGGAGAATGTTTTCATTAAAGGGTGATTACTTCAAAACTACTGTGCTGCTGTTTGGAGTGCATTCACGTACTTCGGCTGTCGGAGGCACACACACATATACACACTTTAACTTGAGCTCTCCAGGTAGAATGTCCTCATGCACCATCAACCACAGGGCGTCCGTCTCTAGACAAGGGTCACGAATGTTTTGTTTTTTCTCTTAGCCAGTCCAGGTAAATCATCGTCGTGTGGATTCACTCCGGTGCTCACGCGACAGGAACGAAGAGAGGACCACTCTGCTGTCACTGTTGATGACTAAGACAACTGCAGGAGCAGACTCTTCATCTCTCTCTCACCTAGTTGTGCTTGCAGGGGTTGAGCTCTGGCTCTTTGGTCCAGCCTGTCAACTGTCAATCACAGTTGGTGTACAGATTCCTGAGCCTATTGGGCTCTATCATACATTTGAAACTGTGTATGGAGTCAGCCTCCACCACATCACTGCCTAGTGCAGTCCACCTGTTAACTACTCTGATAATGATCTTTCTAATGTCTCTGGGTACTTAGTTTCCGCTTGTGTCCCCTTGTTCATGTTCCACCCGTGCTAAATAGTTTTGTCACACTATATAGCTCTTGGAAGCTCTTGAATTATCTGAGGACCAATTTTGTAGGTGATCATTTACTCGTATAATCATGAGTCGGGATTCTGCGTCGAAATGATTTAATTATTCTACAATACTGTTCTAATTCCAGTGCAATCAACCACCCTTGCAATCTTCAATTTCCTCGATTGAATCTTGCAGTCTGATACTTAGCTGTGAGAATCCTCCTCACCACAAGGATTTGAGATGACACAGATACTATATGCTGCTGAATTATGAGGAGAGATAACACAGATGACACTATATGATGCTGGGATATGAGGGTGGGAGATAACACAGATGGCACTATATGATGCTGGAATATGATGCCGAGAAACGACACAAATCACAGTGGGAAAGACACCAAAGGAAGAGACAAAGAAAGATCTTGAGAAGATTGACTAGTCACGGTATCCAGAGGCGATCCTGTGAGACTACACAACAAAACATTCATAAATGAAACTTTGAGCTGTCTCTTACCGTCCCTGAGACGGGAAAGCGATGACAGGTGACCCCGATAAGGAGGACAGATCACATTAATTGATAACAATGAATAAAGAGAATGATATCGCTGGGAGATGAGACATCTCACTAAGAGACATGGAAGAGGCTCTCAGCAGCTAGGATGAGACACTTGAGTTACTATGACGGAGTGTAATGATAGATGGAGAAGAGGGGGAGGGAGACGGATTGGGGCGGGGGGAAGGAGGGGAAATGATGGACTGAGGAGAAGGAGGCCCGGGAAACAGGAAGAGGGGTTACGTTGCGAGTGAGTGAGGGTAGGAAGGGAATGGTGCTCAAGAAGGGGTAGAGAGAACGGGTGGAGCAGGGGATGGGTGGGAGGAGGAATGGATGGTGCACAGGGTGGGTGGAGGGAGGATGTGCGGGTCGTACAATGGGTACATGAGACATGGGGCTGAGTTATGAATAGGTAAAGGAAAAGGGTGTGCAACCCCACTGGGCAGGTGGTGGGTGGCCGGCTACCAACCCACCCACACATCCACTTTGCCACCGGCTCACCCACCAACACCCAGCGCCCCCCACACTCCTCCAGAAGCATTCATCCATAAATTCAAGTGTATAACTTACTAATACACCGACCAGTCCACTCTCACTCCTCTGCTTCCACTCCATCTCTCTCTGCATCATCCACCACTGCGTCCGGCGGGAGTAACAAGGTACTATTGACCGAGTACGAGAGTACCTGACAGGCAGGAAGCAGAGAGTTAGTGAGAGAAGACGCGTCAGGAAGGAGGAAAGTAGTAGGCAAGGACTCATAGGACTCGGCTCTTGGAGTCCCTGATTTTTTCCATAAGTCTTACAGTGTTTACAGATGAGAGAAAACGGATGACAAATATATTTACCTTGAGCAGTAACTGTAGGAATATTAAACGTTACCTTATGCACTGTGTGAGCAGATGGTACCTCTTCCCTTGCGGGTTGAAGCAAGTTGCAGCCTCAGCCATAACAGATCACTATGAAGCCATGAACCACCCGTTCACTAACAACGATTTCACTGTACTAACTATTGGTTACTTTAGACTAGATGTTAATATCTTGTTGATATCTTGAAATCGATCCACTTTGCTAAGGTGAAACCCGAGTTGAACAGCTTCGAGTCCTCGACCCCAGTCTTAATTCATCAATTTTTTGTCTTCTGGGAATAGGTTGTAGGTTATATATATATATATATATATATATATATATATATATATATATTATATATATATATATATATATATATATAATATAAGGCACAATGGCTGCATGAACGCACGAGTCATTACTCACTAAGAATTCTCTTGACCCGGCCAGGATTCGAACACCTCGCCGTCCGGAATCCTCCTTCCCCCCCCCCACCCCCGGCATACAGGGTACAATAACACCAACACCACCAATGATCGTCTGTAGCTGGTCATTGGTGGTGATTAAAGGTTCAATCACCCTGCCCTGGGGCGCACTACCCTCTCTGGCTCATTTGTGGGAGGATGGATTACATGTATTAAATGAATCAGATTACATGAATCTTAAACAACAATATTATGTTGTTGTTTAAGATTCAGCTACTGGGAACAAAAAGTTCCATGTAGCACGGGCTATGGTGCAATTTGCAATTGCATTGGATTTTTAGCTTCCAAAATATTTTATTGTTATTTTTAGTGTGTCATATTGGTGAAAGATAAGCGTGAAATGGTAAGTGAAGGAAACACAGGGAGAGTGTGGTCTAACAGCCTGGTTGACCAGTCCAGCAACCAGGAGGCCTGGTCAGGGACCGGGTCGCCGGGACGTAGAGCCCTGAAATCATCATCGCATGGTAGCTGAGTAGGTTGCATTTTGCATGGCTCTGGTAGCATGCATCTTGCATAACTCTGGCAGTTACAGAGCTGTCAAACGTGAAACAGGAAGTTGAATCTTCCCCATGGTGCTCTAAGCAATAGAACAATCTATTTAGAGGAGGTACAGAGTCATTGGATGCGAGCTTTCTAATCCACTCTGTTGTTTAAGATTCAGCT
The DNA here is from genome assembly GCA_020271785.1 of Procambarus virginalis. Classification (NCBI taxonomy): domain Eukaryota; kingdom Metazoa; phylum Arthropoda; class Malacostraca; order Decapoda; family Cambaridae; genus Procambarus; species Procambarus virginalis. The sequence continues at coordinate 11,786,686 of WNGS01005641.1, forward strand.
ACTGGGAACAAAACGTTCCAAGTAGCACGGGCTATGGTGAGCCCATAGTGGACTTACTTGGCATAGGCGCGGGACTGTAACTGCTAATCCACTCATGCGGCTGATTATTTCATGTGGTTTTATTATTATTATTATTTATTTTATATTTTTTATATTATTTATTTTAAATTTTTATATTTATTTTATAACTTTTATATTTATTTTATAACTTTGTATGTTATTATTATTATTTATTTTATAATTTTGTATATTATTTATTTTATAATTTTGTATATTATTTTATAATTTTTGAATATTATTTATTTTATAATTTTTGAATATTATTTATTTACATAATTTTTGTTTATTTTATTTATTTTATTGGTTGGTATAGATTCAGCTACTCTGAACAAAAGTTCCAAGTAGAACGGGCTATGGTGAGCCCGTAGTAATTTTTTTATTTATTTTATAATTTTTATATTCAAAACCTAGAAGGGGTACCACCTCTGGTGCAAGTGTAGGGACCCATAGCCTCGGAGAAGAAAATAAAGAGTACTCAGAGAAGACCTTGTGGATCCTCACTGAACACTTTGATATTTTCTTCTCCTACCACCCCTATTCTTTTGGTATGTGTGTATATTTATCTAACTTTATTTGAAAATGTCATTACACAAAGAGTTGCAATATTGATTACATGCATGGTACAAGACTGTTGTTTTTGTTAAAGATTCGCTACCTGGAACAAAGTTCCAAGTAGCACCGGCGATGGTGCAACCCGTCCTCGTAAATCTAATAAGTCAATATTGACTTATTAGTTGCGTGCATAGGTGACGTACTTAACATAATAGTTTCCCTTGAAAAGCTTCATAGAAAACACCGACCTTACCTAACCTACTTAGTATGTTAAAATAAGCATCTTACATCTTCGTAATTACAATTGTTACTTAACCTATTATAGGTATAGGTTAGGTAATAATTGTAATTACGAAGCAATAAGATGCTTATCTTAACATACTAACAAGGTTAGGTAAAGTCGGTGTTTTCTATGAAGATTTTCAAGGGAAACTATTATGTTAAGTATGTCACCTATGCACATATTTAATAAGTCAATATTGACTTATTAAATTTGCGAGGACGGGTTGGATGGTGAGCCCGTAAGGCTGCTTGTCGCAAGTTGTATAGCTCCTCCAGCTCCTCAGATTGCGGGAGTCAAATTTATTTATATTATATTATTTATTTTATATTTCTTTTATTATTTATTTTATAATTTTGTATTGTTATTTATTTTATATTTTTTATTATTTTATAATTTTGTATTGTTATATATTTTAAACTTTTTATACTTATTTATTTTATAATATTTGTATTTTAGAATTTTGTATTATTTATTTTAGAATTTTTATATTTATTTTATAATATTTGTATTATTAATTTTATAATATTTTCATTATTTATTTTATAATTTTTGTATTATTTATTGTATAATTTTTTCTCTATTTTATGATTTTTGTATTATTATTATCGTTGAAACTATTACAATTATGTTGATCATGGCCTGACGCGATAGTCTCCGTGGACGACAAGCAGACGGCGCCTGAGGAAGCAGCAGCAGCAGCAGCTGCAGGGAAGTGTGTGTACCTGGGACCCTCCACCTCAACTGCCACATCCTAATCATCGTCGGCTGTACGAGAAGTGCTTGCAAGGTCGTTCAGCACGAACATAAGCCACTTGGCAGTGAAGCAACATGCTGGTTCACTGAGAACCCTTCACTTGCAGTTTGCTAGTGCTTTGGTCTACATTTCCCCCATGATATAGAATCCTTTAGATTTCTAAATATTGAGAATCTGAAGGATTTATATTCGTAAATGCACACCTGTTGGAAGATGTGATAACCATTTATGTTCTGAGGTTATGGGTCATCATTTCAATCGGAGGATTTTATGGAATGAATAAATTTATGGAATTCACAGATACACAATAGAAAACGTGCTTCGGGATCTTCTTGTTCTTTACGCACAGTGAAAATGCTGAGTAAAAATAGATTTATTAGTGTACACGCGGTTATTTGCGACTCTCCTGGGTCCAAATGGACCCTCCCAGAGCTGAGACATAAAGAATGAGTCTCCCCTCCAGTTTCGTGGTATTTAGTAGCGGGTTTCTGTTATTTAAACAGAAGATGGTGATCGTGTTATGGGATACTTGAAAGCTTCGAGCACTTCTTCTGTTATGAATCAAACAATTATCGGTAAAGGAACTTGGTACGTGTGAACATGGAGGGAAACACAGGTCTAGACAGCATAGTGTTAGCTGTATCCTCATTTCCTTCCGTTGATATTAAGTGGCATTAACAATGAGAGGAATGAGTCTATATCGTTGACCAGACCACACACTAGAAGTTGAAGGGACGACGACGTTTCGGTCCGTCCTGGACCATTGTCAAGTTGCTTGTGTATCTATATCCTCTTGCAGATCCGTAACATATATCAGAAACCAGATAGGTCTAAGTACAGAACCCTGTGGGGCTCCGCTGGTGACATCTCGCCATTCTGAAGTCTAACCCCTTCACAGCAACTCTGCTTCCTGTTATTTAGGTACTCCATTATCTACTGGAGCACCCTACCTGTTACTCCTGCCCGTTTCTTCAACTTTTGCACCAGTCTCATATGGGGTACTGTGTCGAAGGCTTTCTGACAGTCTGATGTCTGTCTGAAGATGGAGTCTGCCCACCATTTCTTGCTTATTTTTGTCACTTTATAGAATTCTATTAGACCTGTGAGGCAAGATTTGCCATCCCTGAACCCATGTTGGAGGTGTATTACAAGGTCCCTTATCTCCAGATATGCTACTAGGTTTTCCCTCGCGATCATCTCCGTCACCTTGCACGGTATACAAGATAGGGACACGCCTGGCCTTTTGTCTGTCATCTATTTTGCATATTGGAACTACATTAGTCATCTTCCATATTTGTGGTAGGTCTCCTGTTTCCAGTGACCTACTGTACATCATGGAGAGTGGCAAGCAACGGGTTTCTGCACACTCTTTTAGTATCCATGTGTGTGTGTGTGTTTTATACAGACTGGAAATGTTTATGATATTGAGAAATCAGTGAATGCAAAGTGGCCAATTAATCTAAGTGTTGTAGGAGACAGTAATGGCTTCTTATATGAATGCAATTATATACAGCTATGCAAATGTTCGGCAAGTGAAAGGGGAAGGCTTTGTAGGTAGAGGGAGGGAGGGAGGGACAGAGAGACAGGGGGAGTGTTGAAGGAAATTGCAGAGTTGCAGTGAGGGGGGGGGACCCGGTGGAGGGAGGGGTGAGGGGGAGGATTGCAGCAAGGTCGCCTGCAAGTTCCTGTGACATCATCCCTCCCCCCCCCCCCCCAGGGACTGGGTGACACAGGTGGAGGCTGCCACCCGACACTCTGCTTTTGTTTCACTTTCTGTTCGTGATTTGGGGGTCTTGTATTCATTATTATGGTGACGATTGGTCGTTTCGTTCTCTCTCACTCTCGATGTTTCTCTCGTACACACATCCCTCCCTCCCACTCTCATTCACTCTCACTCTCGATGTTTCTCTCGTACACACATCCCTCCCTCCCTCCCACTCTCATTCACTCTCACTCTCACTCATCAGTGTCTAGTGGCTGGGAGAGGTGTTTAGCGGTTGTGAAGGTCATGGCGGTGGTTTGTGTTGTTATTGTTGTAACAGTGCCAGTAATGGTGCAGCTCTTGTTGGCACTGTACCGGGGGTGATTGTGGCACTGTACCGGGGGTGATTGTGGCACTGTACCGGTGGTGACTGTGGCACTGTACCGGTGGTGACTGTGGCACTGTACCGGTGGTGACTGTGGCACTGTACCGGGAGGTGACTGTGGCACTGTACCGTGGGTGACTGTGGTGTGGGAATTTTTACCCACCATATCTAATAATCATCTAAGAAATGTATTATATCTATATCATATCAAATCATATCAAATCATATCTATATCATATCTATATCTCTATATCAAATCTAAATCATATCAGAATCATATCAGAATCACAATAGATTCATTATATATAGCTTGATCCTAGACAATGCCACTATGATCACGTACGCCATAGGGCCCTATAGATGCCTACGTGACTTTGTGCATGATCTCTCAAGGATCCAGAAGCTTCTAGAAGGATTTGTTAATTAAAAATTTATTGGAACATGACGTAGTATCCGGTAGAGATAAAATCGAATCCTTATTAAGAGTCAGTGGTATTAACAAGTACTACTTATAATCTTTAAATCCTATATCATATTTTATTATAATCACATCTTATCTCAATCATAAGTCTAGACTGTAAAAATAATCAATCGATATTCATTCTAAGCTACCCCCTTTTCAAGGGGGATGGGGGAGGCATCTCGGGAGAGAAGCGCCCACCACTGCCCGCGGGCAGAACACGTATGTTTACACTACAGTGTACACGTGACGGTCCCTTAGCGAACATTTTCAGCTCAAGGACACCTTATCTAATATCTTTATCACCAGTGAACACTCTCTAGAACTGGGGGAATACCTGGACAATATATCAACAAGGAAAATCCTAGAACATTTATATCTATAAGTGTAGAGTGGAGCATTTAGTGACGCGGTCTCCACCTTCATCCCTAATCTCATCCCTAATCTTCATTGTTATCTTCTGCAACGCAGTCCAATCCCGTAGCGACGCTACTAGATCAAACAGCAACGCTGTAATCTAAAATATCGTGCCTAAACTCGCCAAGAGAGTTCTTCAGTCTGGCACACTTTGTCAGACAGGCACCCGGCTTCAGCTAAGTTTATTGAGTGTTATTACTGTAGCGTATTAGTTGGCCAATTAAAGCTAGTATAACATTAATATTCTATAAGACTGATAGTCGGTAAAAAGGCGAGGCAACGCCTCATATTTCTGTGAGTTTATTATCAATATTGTGGTACAGCAGAATCTTATCCAAGCTCTGAACCTCATGAGTGTCCAGTGTCAGAGAAGATTGTCACAATAAGTAAACTAATACACATGAGTGTCCAGAGTGTAGGAAGAGATTCAACAAGCTGACTGTATTAAATCATATACATTGATCATATACATTGCAAATACTTGTATATATAAATTAAGTTAACAATTGCTTGCTTAGTTAATTTTTAAGTAATCATAAAGTTCATTTAATTGAATATTTTAGTACTCAGTAACAGTACTCAGACCATACATTAAGGTCATTTATCATACTTTGCAATTTACAATTTAAGTTGTTTATAGTATAAATGTATTGGCTGTTAATTGCTAAGGTGCTAGGCTAGACTGTGTATGTTTAAATCTCTGATTTAAACAGAGCCAGTGTTCAGTTATATAACTGAATTTATAATCTTATCCTTGTATAAAATACAAGCTGATGTGAGATACCTGTTGGCAGGTGGACGTGGAACTGCAATCAACCTATCAACTAATTCACTCACCCCACCTGCCCCTTACAGCCCATTATCTGTCATTAGGAA
>WNGS01005641.1:11797595-11814512 GCA_020271785.1 Procambarus virginalis
ATAACTCCGTAGGATGATGCTGGGAGATAACTCCGTAGGATGATGCTGGGAGATAACTCCGTAGGATGATGCTGGGAGATAACTCTGTAGGATGATACTGGGAGGATAACTCCGTAGGATGATGCTGGGAGATAACTCTGTAGGATGATGCTGGGAGATAACTCCGTAGGATGATGCTGGGAGATAACTCCGTAGGATGATGCTGGGAGATAACTCTGTAGGATGATGCTGGGAGATAACTCCGTAGGATGATGCTGGGAGATAACTCCGTAGGATGATGCTGGGAGATAACTCCGTAGGATGATGCTGGGAGATAACTCCGTAGGATGATGCTGGGAGATAACTCCGTAGGATGATGCTGGGAGATAACTCCGTAGGATGATGCTGGGAGATAACTATGTAGGATGATGCTGGGAGATAACTCCGTAGGATGATGCTGGGAGATAACTCCGTAGGATGATGCTGGGAGATAACTCCGTAGGATGATGCTGGGAGATAACTCCGTAGGATGATGCTGGGAGATAACTCCGTAGGATGATGCTGGGAGATAACTCCGTAGGATGATGCTGGGAGATAACTCCGTAGGATGATGCTGGGAGATAACTCCGTAGGATGATGCTGAGGATAACTCCGTAGGATGATGCTGAGGATAACTCCGTAGGATGATGCTGAGGTTAACTCCGTAGGATGATGCTGAGGATAACTCCGTAGGATGATGCTGGGAGATAGCTGTAGGATGATACTGGGGATAATCATCTACCGTCCAGCCTAAGTGGTTGGGCTGGACGGTAGAGCGACGGTCTCGCTTCATGCAGGACAGCGTTCAATCCCCGACCATCCAAGTGGTTGGGCACCATTCCTTACCCCCCCGTCCCATCTCAGATCCTTAACCTGACCCCTTCCCAGTGCTATATAGTCGTAATGGCTTAGTGCTTTCCCCGATATTTCCCTTCCCTCGCGAGAGAGAGTGAAAATGGAACCACAAAGGTTCAACACAGAGAACCGCACTTTGTACTACCGGTTCGTACACACGTGACTCCCAACCAGTCATAGTCTCCTGCAGTCACCTCTGGCGACGTGAACCTGTCACGTGCTTGTCTGCTGACACTCCACGTGGTCACGTGCTTGTCTGCTGACACTCCACGTGGTCACGTGCTTGTCTGCTGACGAGAAGGTGCTGGCTCTCAAGACGACGGTTCCTACAGAACTGGTGGACGAGGTCCCAACTCCAGCAATTCGTACACAACGTCACGGTGAAATTCGCCACACTGCGAATACCTGGATCTCCTCTGCCATATGATATTGAATGCTTTCCAGTCCTTAAAGTGTCGCTGGTCCAAGTGATAGCGCCGTCGACCTCTTCCTCTTAAGTCATTTTACAGCGTGACTAATAAAGTGGTCTAATGTTTAACACGAACGCTTCACGGAGAATGTTTTCATTAAAGGGTGATTACTTCAAAACTACCGTGCTGCTGTTTGGAGTGCATTCACGTACTTTGAAGTGCATTCACGTACTTTGGCTGTCTGGGACACACACATATACACACTTTAACTTGAGCTCTCCAGGTAGAATGTCCTCATGCTCCATCAACCACAGGGCGTCCGTCTCTAGACAAGGGTCACGAATGTTTTGTTTTTTCTCTTAGCCAGTCCAGGTAAATCATCGTCGTGTGGATTCACTCCGGTGCTCACGCGACAGGAACGAAGAGAGGACCACTCTGCTGTCACTGTTGATGACTAAGACAACTGCAGGAGCAGACTCTTCATCTCTCTCTCACCTAGTTGTGCTTTCAGGGGTTGAGCTCTGGCTCTTTGGTCCAGCCTGTCAACTGTCAATCAACTGGTGTACAGATTCCTGAGCCTATTGGGCTCTATCGTACATTTGAAACTGTGTATGGAGTCAGCCTCCACCACATCACTGCCTAGTGCAGTCTTACTAATGTCTCTGGGTACTCAGATTCCGCCTGTGTCACCTTGTTCATGTTCCACCCGTGCTAAATAGTTTGTCTTTGTCACACTATATAGCTCTTGGAAGCTCTTGAATTATCTGAGGACCAATTCCTCAGATAATTTTGTAGGTGACCATTTACTCACTCATATAATCATGAGTCGGGATTCTGCGTCGAAATGATTTAATTATTCTACAATACTGTTCTAATTCCAGTGCAATCAACTACCCTTGCAATCTTCAATTTCCTCGATTGAATCTTGCAGTCTGATACTTAGCTGTGAGAATCCTCCTCACCACAGAGATTTGAGATGACACAGATACTATATGATGCTGAATTATGAGGAGAGATGACACAGATGACACTATATGATGCTGGGATATGATGCCGAGAAACGACACAAATCAGTGGGAAAGACACACAAGAAAGAAAGAGACAAAGAAAGGTCTTGCGAAGATTGACTAGTCACGGTATCCAGAGGCGATCCTGTGAGACTACACAACAAAACATTCATAAATGAAACTTTGAGCTGTCTCTTACCGTCCCTGAGACGGGAAAGCGATGACAGGTGAGCCCCGATAAGGATGACAGATCACATTAATTGATAACAATGAATAAAGAGAATGATATCGCTGGGAGATGAGACACATCCCACTGAGAGACATGGAAGAGGCTCTCAGCAGCTAGGATGAGACACTTGAGTTACTATGACGGAGTGAAATGATAGATGGAGAAGAGGGGGAGGGAGACGGATTGGGGCGGGGGGAAGGAGGGGAAATGATGGACTGAGGAGAAGGAGGCCCGGGAAACAGGAAGAGGGGTTACGTTGCGAGTGGGTGAGGGCAGGAAGGGAATGGTGCTGAAGAGGGAGGGTAGAGAGAACGGGTGGAGCAGGGAATGGGTGGGAGGAGGAATGGATGGTGCACAGGGTGGGTGGAGGGAGGATGTGCGGGTCGTACAATGGGTACATGAGGCTGAGTTATGAATAGGTAAAGGAAAAGGTGTGCAACCCCACTGGGCAGGTGGTGGGTGGCCGGCTACCAACCCACCCACACATCCACTTTGCCACCGGCTCACCCACCAACAGCCCCCACACCCCTCCATTCATCCATAAATTCAAGTGTATAACTTAGTAATACACCGACCAGTCCACTCTCACTCCTCTGCTTCTACTCCATCTCTCTCTGCATCATCCACCACTGCATCAGGCGGGAGTAACAAGGTACTATTGACCGAGTACGAGAGTACCTAACAGGCAGGAAGCCGAGAGTTAGTGAGAGAAGACGCGTCAGGAAGGAGGAAAGTAGTAGGCAAGGACTCACACGACTCGGCTCTTGGAGTCCCTGATTTTTTCCATAAGTCTTACAGTTGATATATATGTGTTTCAGCCTACAGTTTAGACCTATTGTCTTATGTATGACCCTCTGTCCTGCGTGACAGTGAATACCAGCATTATCCTCACCGTAATCAGACTATCAAAATCCTCAGATTAGGCAAAATTGTAATTAATTTTGTCAATAAAGATGTTAATAATAATAAACACTGTTTACAGATGAGAGAAAACGGATGACAAATATATTTTACCTTGAGCAGTAACTGTAGGAATATTAAACGTTACCTTATGCACTGTGTGAGCAGATGGTACCTCTTCCCTTGCGGGTTGAAGCAAGTTGCAGCCTCAGCCATAACAGATCACTATGAAGCCATGAACCACCCGTTCACTAACAACGATTTCACTGTACTAACTATTGGTTACTTTAGACTAGATGTTAATATCTTGTTGTATCTTGAAATCGATCCACTTTGCTAAGGTGAAACCCGAGTTGAACAGCTTCGAGTCCTCGACCCCAGTCTTAATTCATCATTTTTTGTCTTCTGGGAATAGGTTGTAGGTTTATATATATATATATATATATATATATATATATATATATATATATATATATATATATATATATATATATATAATTATAATATAAGGCACAATGGCTGCATGAACGCACGAGTCATTACTCACTAAGAATTCTCTTGACCCGGCCAGGATTCGAACACCTCGCCGTCCGGAATCCTCCTTCCCCCCCCCCCACCCCTGGCATACAGGGTACAATAACACCAACACCACCAATGATCGTCTGTAGCTGGTCATTGGTGGTGATTGAAGGTTCAATCACCCTGCCCTGGGGCGCACTGCCCTCTCTGGCTCATTTGTGGGAGGATGGATTACATGTATTAAATGAATCAGATTACATGAATCTTAAACAACAATATTATGTTGTTGTTTAAGATTCAGCTACTGGGAACAAAAAGTTCCAGGTAGCACGGGCTATGGTGCAATTTGCAATTGCATTGGAATTTTAGCTTCCAAAATATTTTATTGTTATTTTTAGTGTGTCATATTGGTGAAAGATAAGCGTGAAATGGTAAGTGAAGGAAACACAGGGAGAGTGTGGTCTAACTGCCTGGTTGACCAGTCCAGCAACCAGGAGGCCTGGTCAGGGACCGGGCCGTAGAGACGTTGAGCCCTGAAATCATCATCGCATGGTAGCTGAGTAGGTTGCATTTTGCATGGCTCTGGTAGCATGCACCTTGCATAACTCTGGCAGTTACAGAGCTGTCACACGTGAAACAGGAAGTTGAATCTTCCCCATGGTGCTCTAAGCAATAGAACAATCTATTTAGAGGAGGTACAGAGTCATTGGACGCGAGCTTTCTAATCCACTCTGTTGTTTAAGATTCAGCTACTGGGAACAAAACGTTCCAAGTAGCACGGGCTATGGTGAGCCCGTAGTGAACTTGGCATAGGCGCGGGACTGTAACTGCTAATCTACTCTAGCGTCTGATTATTTCATGTGGTTTTATTATTATTATTCATTTTATATTTTTATATTTATTTTATATTTTTTATATTTATTTTATATTTTTTATATTTATTTTATATTTTTTTATATTTATTTTATATTTTTTATATTTTATAATTTTTATATTTATTTTATAACTTTGTATGTTATTATTTATTTATTTTATAATTTTGTATATTATTTATTTTATAATTTTGTATATTTTATAATTTTTGAATATTATTTATTTATAATTTTTGTTTATTTTAGTTATTTTATTGGTTGGTATAGATTCAGCTACTCTGAACAAAAGTTCCAAGTAAAACGGGCTATGGTGAGCCCGTAGTAATTTTGTTTATTTATTTTATAATTTTTATATTCAAAACCTAGAAGGGGTACCACCTCTGGTGCAAGTGTAGGGACCCATAGTCTCGGTGAAGAAAATAAAGAGTACTCAGAGAAGACCTTGTGGATCCTCACTGAATACTTTGATATTTTCTTCTCCTACCACCCCTATTCTTTTGGTATATGTGTATATTTATCTAACTTTATCTGAAAATGTCATTACACAAAAAAAGTTACAATATTGATTACATGCAGGGTACAAGGCTGCTTGTCACAAGTTGTATAGCTCCTCCAGCTCCTCAGATGGCGGGCAGGAACTATGGCAAGAGTCAAATTTATTTTATATTTTTATATTATTTATTATATATTTTTTATTATTTTATAATTCTGTATTGTTATTTATTTTAAATTTTTTATAATTATTTATTTTATAATATTTGCATTATTATTTATTTTAGAATTTTGTATAGTTATTTATTTTATAATTTTTATATTATTTATTTTATAATGTTTGCATTATTATTTATTTTATAAATTTTGCACTTTTATTTTATAATTTTTGTATTATTTATTGTATAATTTTTTCTCTATTTTATGATTTTTGTATTATTATCGTTGAAACTATTACAATTATGTTCACCATGGCCTGACGCGATAGTCTCCGTGGACGACAAGCAGACGGCGCCTGAGGAAGCAGCAGCAGCAGCAGCTGCAGGGAAGTGTGTGTACCTGGGACCCTCCACCTCAACTGCCACATCCTAATCATCGTCGGCTGTACGAGAAGTGCTTGCAAGGTCGTTCAGCACGAACATAAGCCACTTGGCAGTGAAGCAACATGCTGGTTCACTGAGAACCCTTCACTTGCAGTTTGCTAGTGCTTTGGTCTACNTGATTGACAGTTGAGAGGCGGGCCGAAGAGCAAAGCTCAAACCCCGTAAAATACAACAAGTGAATACACACATAAGCACAGGGGGCCTCGTAGCTGGTGGATAGCGCGCAGGACTCGTAATTCTGTGGCGCGGGTTCGATTCCCGCACGAGGCAGAAACAAATGGGCAAAGTTTCTTTCACCCTGAATGCCCCTAATACCTAGCAGTAATAGGTACCTGGGAGTTAGTCAGCTGTTACGGGCTGCTTCCTGGGGTGTGTGTGGTGGTGTGTGTGTGTGTGTGGTGTGGAAAAAAAAGAGTAGTTAGCAAACAGTTGATTGACAGTTGAGAGGCGGGCCGAAAGAGCAAAGCTCAACCCCCGCAAACACAACTAGGTGATACAACACGTGACTACCACACACACCACACCCACACCCACACACACATTGGGAGTCAGTCGGAGTTGTGACCTGTACTTAAGCTCAATGTGTCCCGGCATCTTATAGGCGAGAGAGAGAGAGGAGAGGAAACATTAATTTAAGAAGGTTAACAGACACGAGTGTGACATACTTCTGAAGTGTAGTATACCACATGGTATACTGCACCAAGTGGGTGCAGTATATGTGCATAGGGATAGGTTAGATAAGGTTGTGTTGTGGGGCTGTGCATTGTATGGGCTGGCAAACCCACACTGTCCAGCAAATTTAAGATTTAATGGAGCAAAAATATTGCTTAGAATGGGGACATGATCAAGTTATAGATGGTCAAAACTTATACTTGTAATAGGATAGATTAGGTTAGATTAAGTTGGATATGCTGGATATAATAGGTTGGATAAAACGGGGTTTGGTTGGGCAATGTTAGGAGGGGACTGGGTTACCTTACCTACCTTGAGGTGCTTCCGGGGCTTAGCGTCCCCGCGGCCCGGTCATCGACTAGGTCTCCTGGTTGCTGGACTGATCAACCAGGCTGTTGGACGCGGCTGCTCGCCGCCTGACGTATGAGTCACAGCCTGGTTGATCAGGTATCCTTTGGAGGTGCTTATCCAGTTCTCTCTTGAACACTGTGAGGGGTTTGCCAGTATGTCCCTTATGTGTAGCGGGAGCGTGTTGAACAGTCTCGGGCCTCTGATGTTGATAGAGTTCTCTCTCAGAGTACCAGTTGCACCTCTGCTTTTCAACGGGGGTATTCTGCACATCCTGCCATGTCTTCTGGTCTCATGTGATGTTATTTCTGTGTGCAGGTTTGGGATTAGCCCCTCTTTGGGTAGGTTGGTTTGGATACCAAAACTACACTTGTTCTGGAAGATAAATCGAATATATTGAGAAATTGGGATATGATCCAGGTATAGAAGATCGCGAATATAAGTTGGACTGTGTTTGGTTAGGTTAGGTCTAGATTGGATAGGTTGGCTCTGATGGGTAAAAACTTCACTTTTCTATGAATTAAAGAATATATAGCATTACATTTTCATCTTTTTAGTTTGAAACTGTCACATCAAAGTAAATTTTGTACATGTGAAAAGTTGTATGTAATATAAGAAATTTTTCAAGTTTATAATTTAAAACTGTTATGTCACAGGTATAAAAGTTTTGAAAGTTGGATTTAGTTTATACTTTTATGTTCGTAGTTGTCAAACGTTAATTAAACTACTACATCACAGGGAGAAGTATCAAGATGTTCCAAGATTGATTAGGATGGAGAGAATATGGATAGATTAGGTTAGTTAGGTCTGGACTACTTTCGATCTGTTTAAAGCAAAAATTACAGTGATCGGGTTCATGGTCTAGCAATACAATATCTAAACTACATTTTTTCAATGTATTACACAAAAATAGTATATATGTATAATACAAGCACAAAATATGCAAGATGGTGTTGAGTTAGGAGTTTTGGGATTGGTTTTGATTCGAGTTATGTTTAATCTATAATAGTGATCTCCTATTTTGTGATCTGACCAACAGACAATGCAGATCTTTGTGATGGGTGACATAAGACGCAAATTGTAATCTAATTTTCCCTTCTTCCTATCCTTTATTTCTCCCTTCAAACCATTTTCTCTCCTTCTCCATCTTATTGCCTCCTATCCTTTCATCCTACTCTTTCTCCTTCCCACTACTAGCTCTCTCCTTCCCTCCTCACCCACACCCTTCCTCCTCCTTCCCTCTCCTCTCTGCCCATTTCTTCACATCCCCCCTTCCTCTCTTTCTCAATCTCTCTCTCTTCCTAGAAACGCTTGTTGGAATCTCATACCTAAAACTCTATTGGCTGTGATGGGTCCTTAACCCTTCCTCTGCTCCCCCTTCCTTTGTCAGTTTGTCTCTCTCTCTCTCTCTCTCTCTCTCTCTCTCTCTCTCTCTCTCTCTCTCTCTCTCTCTCTCTCTCTTCTCTCTCTCTCTCTCTCTCTCAAAGAAGTATTGATTGACTTCTCTTAGAGCCTACATAAACACTAAAGCCTCGTGTTGTGTCGCCTCGCTATACAGCCTCTTAATCTGTTGCAGGTGAGCTGTGATCGATAAGCTAATTCTTTGACAAAAAATAGCGTCATTTGCACTTCATGTTTGGCATAATTATCAGTCTGTTTGTTTCCCGAGACAAACACACAATGCACAGGAAGGTGGCTGACGCCTTGGGGGGGGGGGGGATATGAACACTCAACTGCACCAGTTGGTTAGTACTAGACCATAAACATTGTCTCGTGAAAGTACTGTGATGCAGTACTTCTCGTGAAAGCCGTATTTCATTTTATTCACTCTACCTGCTACTATATCTTTCACATATTCTGCATCGTTCACTCTTCCTCAGTCTACTAGGTCCGTGTATGACTCCGAAAATGCTTTAGTCATCTTTGTTTACCGTCTGTAAATTGGTCCACTTACGCCTGTATATTTCTCGGCTACGTATGAGCTTTTCCCCGCTGTGTCTGTCCCGCCTAGTTATCTAAAGTGACCATCTCTGCTTTGGACGTCTCGCCCCGTGTCCCAGAGGTGCTTGTGTCAACTTTGGTTACCCGTCCTAACCTGCTCCTTGAGGGATGCATGTGTGTGTGTGTGTTATTGTTAAAGACAAGACCCGTGGGTGTCTTAAATGACCCTCTCTCTCTCTGGGTGATTAAACTGGCCTTTTCTGCTTCTTGTTTGTGTCTCTGTTTGGCTGTCTGTCTTGAGGACGGGTTGTTCGCCGTCTGGGGTCGTTGTGATGGTAGCTTAAATTGGGTTCATCCTTTTTCGGGTTGAGGGCTTTAGTTCATTTTTTTAAGAGAGAACGGTTTAGTCTTTGACATCGTGTTAATACAGTTTAGCCACCAGAGATTGCCCATGGTAACTAAGCTGCTATACCATTCTAAGCTGCTATACAGTGGTAACTAATCATCTACAGGTGCTTCCAAGGGGTTCCAAGGGGTTGTCATAGCCAGGGGGTGGTAATGGGGGACGAGCTCCCATGACCTATAAAATGCTCCTATACGGCATGCGTCTTATAGCCTCTGACAACCAAGTCCAACTCCTGGCCTGCACGGGTGGCTTAGTCTTTAAGTCCGGCGGAACTGCTTTTACCGACAGGAGAAGGGGCGAGGCCGTGCCTCTGACGCCTTAAAACCAGCTGTTCCGGGTAGATGGGACTCGATAGCCTGGGAAGGTAGCCCATCTAGGGGAAGGAAAACCCTGATTTTAAACCTCCGCTGCCTTGCGGCCATACCCCTTTTTTGGGAAAGACTTCAGGAGTCAACCTCGAGGAAAAATCCGGAGTTGGAGCCCCTAAGGCAGTTCGTTGTTGACGTCGACCTCGTTCTGGCAGCTCCTTCGACGTTGCTGGAACCATGTGTATTGGCATTTGCCTTTCTATTGGATAATTTCAGCAACGTGGAGAGGGGGAACCTGCTGCATGGGTAACAGCTTCTCCTCCATATCTACCTATCAGGGCGCAGCTCCAGTCTTCCGAGACTGAAGGATGACTACTACAACTACTACAGGTGCTTAGTTATGCATGTAAATGTCTTTTTTTTTATTCATGTCTAAGAAAATGCAGTTTGCCCACCCTTCTCTTTCTTGCCAAATTTTTGTTGCCGGGTCATAGAATTCTATTAAGTCTGCGAGACACGAGTTACCATCTCTGAACCAATGGTGGTTCAGAGATGTGTGTTACTGAGCTCTCTACCTCCAGATGGCCTACGAGCCGGTTCCTCACGATCTTCTCCCTCACCTTGCATGGTATACAAGTTAGGGAAACTGGCCTGTAGTTTAGTGTAGTCTGTCGCCCTTTTTGTATATTGGGACTACATAGTGGTCTTCCAACTACTTTAGCAGTGTGTATGCACGCGCGTGCGTGTGTGTACTCCCTTAGTTGTACTCGTCTAGTTGTGCTTGCCGTGGTTGAGCTTCGCTCTTTGGTCCCGCCTCTCAACCGTCAATCAACTGGTGTACAGGTTTCTGAACCTATTGGGCTCTTATCATATCTACACTTGAAACTGTGTATGGAGTCAGCCTCCACCACATTACTTCCTAGTGCATTCCATTTGTCAACCGCTCTGATACTAAAAAAGTTCTTTCTAATATCTCTGTGGCTCATTTGGGCACTCGGTTTCCACCTGTGTCCCCTAGTGCGTGTGCCCCTTGTGTTAAATAGCCTGTCTTTATCTACCCTGTCGGTGTGTGTGTGTGTGTGTGTGTGTGTGTGTGTGTGTGTGTGTGTGTGTGTGTGTGTGTGTGTGTGTGTGAGAAAGTTGAAATAGAGGAGAGTGAGTCAGACAGGACCCCTTCATAGGACTTTTATGAAGAGAATGAGAGAGAGGGAAACATAGAGTGGATAATGAGAGGGGGAACAGAAGTGGAGATGAAAGGGAGGAGGAGAAGAGAGACGTAATATACAAACACTGCAGTTAATTAAAGATAAAGGAACAGAATAACAGAGAAAAATGAACTAGAAGAATATAAGGGAACATTAAGTTACACACACACACTGATATCCAGAAACACTGATACATTTCAGACACTGAATACACGTTTGATGTATTCTGTTCCACACCTGTTCATTCCCGCCAAGCTTGCAATACCTTACATATAATCTCAAACTTTATTTGTTACAGCGTATAATTCTGAATATGATAATAATATTAGTATTCTGTTATTTAAACTACAATACTGATATATGTCAGGCACTAGGAGAGATATAAGAGGTCTTATCGACCTTTCGTAGGTCAATAAGGTCTCCACCTGAACGCAGCTAAGTGGCTCTTGGCCAAATACATCGCCAGGTCCTCAAGCCTCCCCGATGGGGGAGTCCTTCACTGGCTAGTGGACAAAACAATTGAGTGTGGACTCTAAGCGGTCGCACCTGCGTCAAAAACAACTTCTCAAATGACGAAGATAAATATCCTACTTGAGTTGAGGAAGAGCTCTCCTGGGAACGCCACCTGTGCGCATGCGCGGCCTCTGTTGCAACGTAGACACGGACTGTGCAACACGCTAGGTCTCTGTTGCATCGTAGACACGGACTGTGCAACACGCTAGGTCTCTGTTGCATCGTAGACACGGACTGTGCAACACGCTAGGTCTCTGTTGCAACATAAACACGGTCTGTGTAACACACGTACCTTTGTCACCTGGCGTGCAGAATACACGCAATAGGGACACTTAGGCTACTTTCAGTAGATCATCAAAGTGGTATGATTAATACAAGCACCAGAATACCAGTGACTAGAGCAAATTACAAAGAAAATTACAAAATATTCAGACCAACGTACCACATAATCAGGTACAAAGTACTGTATTTACCGTGTGATATGACACATGTATCGGGCTCACCAACGACCGAGAATACATGGTATTTACATATATAAAATCACAGGTTTTCTGCCCAAAAAAACAATTCAAACATAATAAAATGGTTTTACTTTCACAATATGCTTGTTAATTAGGTGCGTCTTAGCTGGCAAAGTCAGTAGTTTGAAGGAAGATGCTGTAGAGGGTTTTCAGCTGAACAAATCCACAAGGGCCGTGACAATGGTTCGAACCTACGTGTTTAGGGTTTTTAGTGTTATCCTTCAGCACTTGTATTCCTTGGGATGTGTAGAATGGGACGAAACAGTTGTCCAATGGTACAACTGCTCTGTGTCTCAAGGTCACAGCTCAGTTTTAGCGAAAAGATTTTATCTTAACATTAACAAAACTTTCTAAGTGATATTGGGCGGACGTGAGAGCAATTATGCGGAAAGGAAGTTAAAAATTAGCTATATTTAGCTTTAACTAGTCATAACAGCCATTACTCTCAGAACAGGAAGTGCCATTGGACCATTCTACAGGCAAACACACACACACACACACACACACACAATGAGAGCCGCGAGGCCCTACACAATTTAAGACAATCTTTCATGTTCTCTTTAGAGTACATGACACTGTACTCTAAAGTGTGTTCCACTGACCTTAATTGGACCCCTGCAGCCTCTCTGAGACGCAAACCAGGATTTTACACAATTCCCCAACTCATCCTCGGAATTGACAGTAAGATTTAATACTAAGTGACCGCCTAAAGTGACTTATCCACCTTCACTTTCCGTACTGACATTGTCTCTACTGTTGTGTCCACCAGTACAGATGGGACCCATTCAAGAACAGATGGGACCACAACTCCATAACCCCACCACATATCTGATTAAACTTACAGACAGGAGTTGACTATACATTTCCTTTCGTTACAAGGGGTCTAAAGAATCTCGTGCACAAACTAAAACACTTGAGACGCTTCCTCAGACTCGACTCAAGCCTCTTACACTCGCACTCATCTCCTGCACACACTCCAAAATCCTCAACCACTTCAGTGCTCATATATGAAGCGAAGTGCCTCTCAGCCTCTGAAAAAGACCTTCACTTTCGCTGGCCAAATCCAGACTTTTAACCAAAAACAAAAAATCTTCTTATATCGCACAATAAGAATTTCTAAACGCAATATATTTCCAAGGGTCTATATAAAATCTGAAACGTATTATACGAGTCTACATGAAGTTTTATCATATCGCCATAACTCTGCGAACATTATTAGACATTATAAGGCGTTTAGTGTCATTATAAACTTGACACCTCTATCAACGCTTTCAGTTAAGATTGGATTGATTTTTTTCACGTATCGGATATGATATATATATATTCCCACTGCTCTTCTCCTTACACAACTCCGGTTCCTCCTTGTTCTCCTCTCCTTCTCCTAGCATGTGTTCCACTTTTCCCGCTCTTCTTGTTTCTTCTGTTCCCTCGCGTTTCTCTTCTTGCGCTGTCTCGCTCCTTCTCTTTAGCTCATTGTTCTCCAGATGTTCTCAGGTGTTCAGTTGCTGCTTGTTCTCCATCCTGTCTGTAATTGTCTCTCTTTCTGCTGGTCATTACAATCATTAAATCCATTACATAATGGGTCATTAAACCCATTACAACCTCCTTTAAGTGATGGACAAATCTACATTGTTAGGAATAAGGAAGAGAATTATGAGCATAAAGCACCAAACCATCACGACTCTATAGCCCTTGGAAGGGGGTCAGGATACGGATTTGAGATGGAACGGGGGAGAAGGAATAGTGCCCAATCACTTGGACGGTCGAGTGATTGAACACCGACCTGCATGAAGCGAGACCGTCGCTCTACCGTCCAGCCCAAGTGGTTGGGCATTAAGTTAGGAGTGATACGAGGTGTATATCAAGCACAGGAGCGGAGGCAGCAGTGAAGGATGATGCGATAACTCCGGGTCGTCGGGAGGAGCCACAATGGTGTGTGCCTCTCTCTCTCTCTCATCCTCCAAGCAAGAAAGATTAACCTTAAAGAGAAACTTCCAAGATGAGGCGCGGAAAGGAATAACAACAAATAAATAGATGATCGACGAGCAGGTTAATGAGATGTGATGAGAGAGATGAAAAGAGGATTAGGGAGAGGAGAGAGATACTGAGAGAGTGGGAAGAGGGAGGGGGAAAGGGGGGGAGGGGGAGAGAAGTTGGGTAAAAGGTGGAGAAAATAGTTTGCATCACGTATCGGTGGAGAATGGTTCTGGGTCTTTGTGTCTTGAACCCTTCCTCCCTCGTCCCAGTACACACACACACACACACACACACACACACACACACACCACACACACACACACACACACAAACACAACACACACACACACATAATATACATTTGTAAACGTAGCCTGCTCGGATCGAGAGCCGATGAGTCAATCGTCTGGCGAGACGGAAAACGATTGGGCAGCGCTTCATTTTATCCAATGACTTGTTCACCTAGCAGTAAACAGGTCCCTGAGAGCAAGACAACTGTTGTTACCTGCATTTTGAGAATGGGTTGTGTGTTCAATATATAATCTATATACAGACAAAACAGATTGATAAGTCTGTAAATTAGTAAATTAGACATCTGTCAATAGGAAAGGCGACGCCCAAGAGCTAATGGCTGATCCTTACAGGCACGAATAGGTGAATACAGTGCTACACACAAGAGCAACATCCGCTTTAGCACGTATTGACACAAGTGGGGCGACTGTAAACCCCACGACAATCATATGTTTTTAACTTAAACATCCTGCAAGCCACAACACCCCCCCGCACACACACATACACCCCCCCCACATACACACCCCCCCACACACACACATACACCCACACACACACTCGCATTGTACTGTGTGGGTATTGAGAGGTCTACCATACATCAATGAGCTGGACTTAAGGTTCATGCTGCAAACATCTCGAGAGGTAGGTAAGTGGTCGGTTATTGACTCGTGCTTCTAGCTCTATGACTACTGTTTGAAGCTCCTGCAGGTCAATCTTTTGTCGTGTAGGGTTTTCCGTAGAGAAGTTTTACCGTACCAACCATGCGTTCATAGAAGCATCCGTGCCATGGTGCCTGGGAGGTATGAATTTCCATGGCACTGCCGTTGATTTAGGGCTGGCGTACCTTTGGGTGTGTCCAGATTTTCCTCAGACATGCTTCCCTGCCACTAAGTGGACCCCTTGTCTGAGATCATTAACTTAGGACAGGATCTACGTGAAGCAACCTGCGGAAAGCCTGTAAGAATGCTTCGGCACTCATATCGGGAGTCACTTCAATGGACTGCCCTTGTTGTGGCACAAGTAAAAAGACAGATGTAAGCTTTTACTGGTTCTTGTCTTTAGTGCCTGTAAGTGTTAGTGCTCCTGTGAATCTACTCCTGTAGTCTCAAGGGACGAATATGTATCTCGCTCCTTCGGAAGTGGAGGTGGGCCAGGATATGGACACACTCTGGCATCGTATCCCGGCAAACAACACAGGATTTGATATTGATTTTACTGTCTGTCTACCTGGGGTAGCCAGTAACTGTTGTCTTAAGTCTGGAGAGTATCTAATACCCCACCATGCAGAGTGCAGTATTTTGTATATGTAACACAATTAGTTGCTTACTATGTGGTGACGAGGGAGCAATATTGGATTTTTTGCTTCCAAATCTATGTCAGCGTGCTGTAAGCGGCCTCCGCACTGATTAGTTATAATTGTCAGTGTCTAACCAGAGACCCAGATCACGTTGTAGCTTCTTTGGAACATTGTCAATTCTGTCCCGAATGTGTCGATCTGAGCTCTTTTGACCCAATACCTTAGGGCATTAGGGAATTTATGCTTGAATCCTATTTTCTTTAGAAAATCAACACTACTTGGGTGACACCTATAAGTTTGTTCATTCAGAGACCCGAGTAGGATCAATTACCAAAGTCGAGGTGGTTCTGGGTTCTCAGTGGGACAGTAACATTGGTCACAATGACTTGTGGCTTTTGTTCAGGCCACTGGTCGCTGATTAGCCACTGAGGTCCATTGACCACATCTCTGCCTTTGTTAATTGCCGTAAAGTCAGTCCTCGGGAGATAGTCACTGGATTCTCTTTTGTGGGTACATATCTTAGTTTATACCCTGCTGATAACTCTCGTATTTCCTTAACGCGGTTACTCACGTAAGGATCTTACTGTTATTGTTCTTAACCCACTGTAGCACTGCCTCATTATCTGACCAAACTACTGTTTCGTTAAAGTGGATGTGGCGTAAGGCCTGATCAAATAATGAGCCAATCTTACTCCTAACAGTAAGGCTGTTAATTCCAGTTGTGGCAGTGATCTTTTCTTTAAGGTGCCACTCTGGCTTGATGTGAGCAAATTGGCTTGCCCATTTGTGACAGTAAGCTACTGTTCCATAAGCCTTTCCTGAGGCATCACAGAACATGTAGCTCATTGGTTCCTTTTCATTTACTACTGTGTTCCTGGGGAACTGACAGACTCTAGGGTACTAAATCTTTTACTAACCTTGCCATTTTTCTTGTAGAGCAGGTGTTAGAAGATCATCCCAGCCTATCTTTTGTTGCCAACATTCTGTATTATCAACTTCCCATTAATCAGTACTGGGCTTAATAGTCCTAATGGGTCGAAGGGTTTGCTGACTTGTGATAGTAATTTCTCATTGTTAAGTTAGTGGTATCAGGCTCCACTGACTTGATTGTCAACTGATTCTGTTGTCGTGTTCCATTCGACACCTAGTACCTTTGTCATCTCGGGACCTGGTAATCGGGAAATCAGTGAGATCAGTTGATTAAATTTTTCATGTTAGAGACCCAGATTGGAGAGGCATATTGGCTCCCATTAATTCTCGATTGGCCTCATGTATATGTCCAACAGTTTACTTTCTCTGTTGGTTGTACCTTGAAAATTATCCACATACAGTTTTTGCTAATTCCGTCTTGTTTGGCTATGGGACTTCTTCAAGTGCGTATCCAAGGTAGCTTGGAGCAGAAAAGAGATATGTGGCGCCAAAAAGGACAGAGGCAAACCGGTAGTGGATTAATTCACTGTTCGGATCGTTAGGATTCCTTATCCATAGGAACTTTGTGTAGTTCCGGTCTTCTTCTTGAAGACCTACCCTAAGG
>WNGS01005641.1:11831928-11849173 GCA_020271785.1 Procambarus virginalis
TATCATTTTCTTCCCGTAAATAATACATCTTGTATTATTTAGAACAAGTCTCTTTAGGGGTGTAAAAAAGTGTCTTAAGGTGTGCAATAATTTTCTTAAGGTGTGTAAGTTGTCACTATAAATATGCAACAGATCTCTTTCGTACCAGACACATGAACAAAACATTTATTACTTCAAGATACCTTAAAACAAATATCACTAACCAAAAATAGTACAGTGACAGTTTAATATATATATATATATATATATATATATATATATATATATATATATATATATATATATATAATATATATATATATATATTACTGACGTTTTCTCTGGCAAAGTCTAACGATTCTAACAAAATAACCAATAGGTGGAATATAAGTGATGAGCAGTTTACGTCATATTTCATAATCCACAGAACTAGTGTGGTCAAATGTCTGGATAAAGTGAAGTAGAGACGTAGAACGGAATACTAAGATCTCATAATTAATCTTGAGAGTCATTTTAGGGGTTAAAGAATAGTGGAGAGTCGCGAGGATATTGACCAGACCACACACTAGAAGGTGAAGGGACGACGACGTTTCGGTCCGTCGTGGACCATTCTCAAGTCGATTGTGTTGAGGATGTAGAGGCAGGCGTCGCGAGGATATTTTACATCTGATCATAACTTAATAGAGAACATCGAAGACTCGGGAAACAGAGCGAGACACGAGATGGTTAACTCAGAACACAGCGAAGGGAGTCAACATGTCTGGGAGAAATGATGTACAAAAAGGGAAGGAAAGCCACTCTGTGTTTACTCTGCTAGCTAGAGCAGCTAGAGATTAGAGCTGCTAGAGCAGCCTCTAGCTGCTAGCAAATTGTCACTAATTTTCCATCGATTTTTCCCCAAATTAGGTATTTTTTAGCAATTAAAATCCATCAGTAGGCATTTCAAATGCGTTATACATATGTTTTGAATATAAAACTGAAACATTTATAGATAATATAATTGATTATGCGATTCCTATTCTGTAACAATTTAAGGGTCGTTCTTGTTGACAATGAAGCGAGCAGAGTACCTGTGCCATTTTGCATGGCTACAACATTATTTCCATTGTTTTCCACTAAATAAACCTTCGTATATCAGCGACAACTTGTTATTTTTTGGCGGAAAAAGTATTGAAAAAATCCAAGGTTATAAATTTTATCAAAAGTTAAACTATGATCCTAACGAGGTGACTGAATTGCTGCATCTTAGTAGTTCATTGACACTGAAGAATGATTTTGAACAATTAACTTTGCCATCATTTTGGAATAAAGTTTGAGGAGAATTTACACTTTTAAGTAAAAAGATTATCTTGATATTATTACCTTTTACAACAACTGATTTGTGAGAACTAGGAGTCTCCATATTGACTCAATTACAAGCGAGAGACAAACTCCGTCAACACTGCACTATATATGCCGTAGTTCTTCCTTTACCTGGTTGATACCTGGTTGATGGGGGTTCTGGGAGTTCTACTCCCCAAGCCCGGCCCGAGGCCAGGCTTGACTTGTGAGAGTTTGGTCCACTAGGCTGTTGCTTGGAGCGGCCCGCAGGCCCACATACCCACCACAGCCCGGTTGGTCCGGCACTCCTTGGAGGAATAAATCTAGTTTCCTCTTGAAGATGTCCACGGTTGTTCCGGCAATATTTCTCATGCTCGCTGTGTTCCAAATTAGAATCAACTACTTACGAACAAATAAATACATTCTTCTCATTAAATGAAAATGATAAGAAAAATGTTTACTGTGTCCTATTTGCTACAATTTCACGCAAAATGTTCTTATTTGTTTTACTATATTCTTCCTAAAATTAGAAATATGTAATTTAGCTTAACAGGTTCCACCCCATAAATATGCATTGATCACATGACAACAGTAAATAAAGGAACATAATTCACAGAGTTTATGTATGATGTATCACATATAGGCCTACTGGGCCGCAGTATATAATGTACTTGTTGCTCTACACCGAAGTAAACAAAAAATTGAAAATCGTTGCAAAAGATAACCCCAAATATTTATATTCGTAATTGGCGTTTCAACTTTAAACATTACAATCATCGTTACTGTTTCCTTATTTGCACCGTAAACGAAAAAGCGAACTTAATTTCGTGACATCACGATCCTCATACGTCAAGAAACGTTCAAATAAAACCACCAAATTTGACCCACTTATGTAATTTCTTTGGATCATAATGACGTTTTACTTCACACTCTCGTTACTAGGACTTGGTAACGTTATAGAACTGAAACATTACGACAACCAACGTCGACCACACTTCTGGTTACTTTAAATATCAAACTATTGTTTGTATTTCTTAGTACACGATGTTTGCGTGAGTAAACAAGCTCCAAAATAAACAAGGAAGAGTGAAGGTTGAACTCACATGACCATTGTATGTGACCTCAATGTCTTGAAGACCATGGTAAGTGGCTGTAGTGCCTCCAAGACCAAAGAAAAGTGGCTCGGGGCTCCCCTTTGCCCAGTAAAGAGGACTGATAATTTTTTACCAACTTGCATAATTTTTATCGCTGTTCTGTAATTGTCGAAAAAAAATCCCATAAAACAAAGAAATAGGAACGTACCTTTAATTGGTAGATTTTTTACCCACGATGAGCTGTTAAAATCTCTTACCTGAAAAAGCATGAATAATATTTATTAGTCACGTGCCTTTATACATTTTAATCATCACATACAACAAATATATTTCAATCTCCACATAAGTTGTCAGGTATTAGTCCATATATGAGTGACGCAGATTAAGTTAACACTTGAGGCTCGAGGAGTTGTTTACCTTTAAGGATGAGGTCACTGTGGTCCTTCACCAGGTGAGGTCAGACGGGCCAGGTAATTGCCCGATTTCGATTTTTGTATTTCCCACAAAACACTAAATTTTCCAGAGTCAATATTGAGTCGTCTCATGTAGTAATTGTTGTCTTTGTTTCTTGCTTGTTCGTACTGATAGCCACAAAGCACTTGGGATCATGCAAGACCACCACCGGATTGTTGCAGAACACGTGATCAACGTAAACACTGTTGCAAACATTGGGGATAACACTGTTGACCGCTGCAACAACCAATTCACATATAACTCACTCTCACCAAAGACACATTTTTCTTGTTCTTATCCTGCACTTGATGAACACTTTCACTTACACTTTTGACTTTTCCGTCTGACTCGTCACAACACGACAGGTAACACCTCAATGATCTCATTTGCGAGATATTAAGACTGTCTTTGGGTTCATGAAGTCGCTTATAAACCCGCTCGAATTCCGGTGGTGCTTCATCCCAGCTCATTTTATGACAGCTCCAACTGTGGAACTATGACGATATGTGTTGGAACTGTGGCAGTGTTTATTCCAGCAGCCCGTCCAAGGTAAGTGGCTCTTTAGTGCCTCCAAGACTAAGGTAAGTGGCTCTATAGTGCCTCCAAGTCTAGGGTAAGTGGCTTTAGTGCCTCCCAGACCAAGGTAAGTGGCTCTAGTGCCTCCCAGACCAAGGTAAGTGGTCTATAATGCCTCCAAAATCATGGCAGGTGGCTCTATAGTGCCTTCAAGACCAAGGTATGTGGTCTATAGTGCCTCCAAGACCAAGGTAAGTGGCTCTAGTGCCTCCAAGACCAAGGTATGTGGTCTATAGTTCCTCCAAGACCAAGGTAAGTGGTCTATAGTGCCTCCAAGACCAAGGTAAGTGGATCTAGTGCCTCCAAGACCAAGGTAAGTGGCTCTATAGTGCCTCCAAGACCAAGGTAAGTGGTCTATAGTGCCTCCAAGACCAAGGTAAGTGGTCTATAGTGCCTCCAAGACCAAGGTAAGTGGTTTATAGTGCTTCCAAGACCAAGGTAAGTGGCTCTACAGTGCCTCTAAAACCAAGATAAGTGGTCTATAGTGCCTCCAAGACCAAGGTAAGTGGCTCTAGTGCCACCAAGACCAAGGTAAGTGACTCTAGTGCCTCCAAGACCAAAGTAAGTGGCTTGCGGTCCTTCGCCAGGTGAGGCCACACGGGCCAGGTAATGGCCTGATTTCGATTGCTGGTATTTCCCACAAAACACTAAATTAACCAGTTCACATATAACTCTCTCTCATAAAACACACTTTTTCTTGTTCTTATCCGGCACTTGATGAATATCTTCACTTACACTTATTACAAAACGCGCGATCAACATAAACCCAACACTCGTCACAACACAACGACAGGTAACACCTTACTGAGCTCACCCGCGGAATATTAATTCGGCAACCCGTCCTCAGACTTGGCTGGTTAAAGCAGCGTCCGGCCTCCCCAGACCCAATCATCAATCTTAACCTGCAGTGTAATAAAAATTGGTTTATTCTCATATATAAATTAATATTCATATACATAAAAATTCTATGTATAGTTTGGCATAGGTTAGGTTAGGTTTTTAGGTTCTGTTGGCGATTATTTGTATATTGAAGTGGGTGAAGCATTTATGGATTTGTGGTTCGAACGGAGGACGTGAGTGGAAGCACTTGTTCCGGAAGTGTTCGGACGTCATCAGTTGTGAGTCGTGTGTAAACCGTTTTTCGTTCTTAAACAAATGTGTTTGATGCAGTTCAAAATCCTGTTGGCTAAAATGATGAGAAAAAAGTAGGAAAGGGGTTGCGTCCGGCTTCCTGTCCCCCGTGGAGGCGCTAGAGCTGGACTTTTCCACGTACGGGTCGGGACCCATTACTCGTTCGTGAGACACTTATCAATGGGTGGCCAGATCACAAATAATAAATATTAGGCACGTGACTGGCACACTTTGTCAACATAATTTTACTGTCTTTACAAATATGTGTTAAGAGAATTATTTTCAAACATTACTGCGTTATTAACCTTCATAGAAAACAGGATCAGGATATTCAGAGTGGTGAAGGATTGTTTAGCAATGGTGGAGGTTATTCTCACTCACTGTGACAGGTTGAAGGATCCCAAGACAATTATTATAAGAGTTCATCAGCTAAGGAAGACTAATAATCCTTTGGTTTCTGCAAACAAAAATTTGGGATATTTGTTTTGTGATAGAAAATGGATAATAACGCTATCATATTTTGCCGTGTCTAAAATGAACTGAATTTGACAGCTCAAGAAGAAAATGAGTTGTTCCGACACTCAAGAAACCATAACATTAAAAAAAACTTACTAATGTATCAAGCCACACCACGTTGACCACCCGAACATTGACATGTTCCTAATTAACTCCCTTACAACAAACTGAGGAAACTGTGAACAAAATGCAAGGAATAACATAGTCACCCTTCTCTGCCAGTTTTTTTTCATTTTCTTTTCTTGAACAGAGGTTTGAAGTAAGAATTAAAAGAATTAGGTAAACCTCCATTTACTTTTGAGCCGCCGGAATGTATGGTAGAGTTAAAATTAACAACTGAACAAAAAGTCAACAAGGGTGCTTCATCTCACAACTAACAATGCATTAAGAACAAGGCAAAAATTATCAGCTTTGCCAACATTTTGAATCATTGTTTCATATGAATATTTCATCTTAATTAAGATGAATATCTAACTTTAAGAGTTTTTGCGTTGCTTCCTTGTATAACCAGTTACAGATGGGATAGGACCAGAGGACACGTCGGTAGGACCAGTTTGACAAAGTACCCCCATGAAAAACTGTTACAAAAATTAAAGAAACAGGCAGGAGTAAAAGGTAAGGTGCTCCAGTGGATAAGGGAGAGTCTAAGCAACCGGAAACAGCGAGTAACTGTGAGGGGGAAGGCATCAGAGTGACGAGATGTCACCAGCGGAGTCCACTATGATAACTACCTACAAAATTCTCAGGGGAATTGACAGGGTGGACAAAGAGAAACTCTTTAGCACGGGTGGGACACGCACAAGGGGACACAAGTGGAAACTGAGTACCCAGATGAGCCACAGAAGCATTAGAAAGATTTTGTTGTACCAGAGTAGTTAACAAATCGAATGCATTAGGCAGTGATGTGGTGGAGGCTGACTCCATACACAGTTTCAAGTGTAGATATGATAGAGCCCAATAGGCTCAGGAACCTGTACACCAGTTGATTGACAGTTGAGAGGCGGGACCAAAGAGCCAGAGATCAACCCCCGCAAGCACAATTAGGTGAGTACACACACACACACACACACACACACACACACACACACACACACACACACACACACACACACACACACACACACACACACACATATTAAGACCGTCTCTGAAGGTCTCATTTTCTAAGCACATTCTGAGTTTGATAAGAGAGTAAGTAGTCCACATTCTGAGTTTGATAAGAGAGTAAGTAGTCTATTGATCCAAGGAGTGATGGGCAGAAGTGTTTGTGCTGTAATTGTGCTCGTATCAGCTGGGCGAGGAGCTCCTGGGGATATTTATCCTGTGGTAATGGGAGAAATCCAGTGGAACCTTTTAGGCCAGTTTTGTGTCGTGCTTGCCTTGATCTAGCGATATAAAAGCTGTAGCATAACCATTGAAAACACTCACGTGTGTGTGTGTGTGTGTGTGTGTGTGTGTGTGTGGTGTGTGTGTGTGTGTGTGTGTGTGTGTGTGTGTGTGAAAAATTTTGTGTTACCAAAAAAAAATTACAAAAAAATGTGCAAAAACGATAAAATTATGATATAATTTAAACTAAAAATAAAATTATGACCCATTGATAAGCGTCTCACTACTAAAAGTCTTGCTCAAGCGCCTCGACAGGGACAATCCATCCTCGTAAACAAAGGCGCTAAAGTCTATTCCATCCACCCGCCAAACCCGCTGTTTAGGAATGAAAAACGGTTTACACACGACTCACAACTGATGACGTCCGAACACTTCCGGAACAAGTGCTTCCACTCACGTCCTCCGTTCGAACCTCAAATCCATAAATGCTTCATCCACTTCAATATACAAATAATCGCCAACAGAACCTAAACACCTAACCTAACATATGCTCTAACTGTACATAGAATGTTTATGTATATGAATATTAATTTATATATGAGAATAAACCAATTTTTATTGCACTGTAGGTTAAGATTGATGATTGGGTCTGGGGAGGCCAGCCGCTGCTTTAACCAGCCAAGTCTGTGGACGGGTTGCCGGCTTAATATTCGCGCGGTGAGCTCAGTGTTACCTGTCGTTGTGTTGTGACAAGTGTTGGGTTGATGTTGCTCGCGCGTTTTGCAATAAGTGTAAGTGAAGATATTCATCAAGTGCCGGATAAGAACAAGAAAAAGTGTGTTTTATGAGAGAGAGTTATATGTGAGCTGGTTATTTAGTGTTTTGTGGGAAATACCAGCAATCGAAATCAGGCAATTACCTGCCCCGTGTGGCCTCACCTGGCGAAGGACCACAGTGACCTCATCCTTCAAGGTAAACAACTCCTCCAGCCTCAAGTGTAAACTTAATCCGCCGTCACTAGTATACTGTAACCCTTAAGAGTAAATTATCATTTAACTGAAGTTTACCATTACTGAGGGATTAGGGGGGTGTCCAGTCCATCCAGTCCCCCCACCACCACCCATCCAGTCCCCACAACCATCCGTCCAGCCCCCCCCCCCACACTGATTATGGATTAAAATCTGATAAATTGTTGGATTTTAAAATATTTGTAGTTTGCGATGATTAGAATGCATAAAGGCACGTGACTAATACTAATAAATATTATTCATGCTTTTTCAGGTAAGTGTTTTAATAAAACAGCTCATCGTGGGAAAGAAATCTACCAATTAAAGGTACGTTCCAAATTTCCTTCTGTTTTATGGGATTTTTTTCGACAATTACAGAACAGCGATAAAATTATGCCATTTTGGACAAATTATCAGTCCTCTTTACTGGTCAAAGGGGAGCCCCAAGCCACTTTTGTTGGTCTTGGAGGCCTAGAGCCACTTACCTTTGTTTTGGAGGCATTATAGAGCCACTTACCTTGGTCTTGGAGGCCCTATAGAGCCACTTACCTTGGTCTTGGAGGCACTATAGAGCCACTTACCTTGGTCTTGGAGACACTACAGTATTCTTGGGTAATACTGGTTCGGTAACAGAGTTGTTGATTGTGGAACCAATTATCGCGTAACGTGGTGGAGGTGGGGGTCCCTTGATTGTTTCAAGGGTGGGTTGGACATGTATATGAGTGGGATTGGTGGTTATAGATAGGAGCTGCCTCGTATGGGCCAATAGGCCCTTCTGCAGTTGCCTTTGTCTTATGTTTCTTATGTATGTAGAGCCACTTACCATGGTCTTGGAGGCACTATAGAGTCACCATGGTCTTGGAGGCACTATAGAGTCACTTACCATGGTCTTGGAGGCACTATAGAGCCACTTACCATGGTCTTGGAGGCACTATAGAGCCACTTACCATGGTCTTGGAGGCACTATAGAGCCACTTACCATGGTCTTGGAGGCAATATAGAGCCACTTACCATGGGTCTTGAGGAAATATAGAGCCACTTACCATGGTCTTGGAGGCACTATAGAGCCACTTACCATGGTCTTGGAGGCACTATAGAGCCACTTACCATGTCTTGGAGGCACTATAGAGCCACTTACCATGGTCTTGGAGGCACTATAGAGCCCCTTACATGGTCTTGGAGGCACTATAGAGCCACTTACCTGGTCTTGGAGGCACTATAGAGCCACTTACCATGGTCTTGGAGGCACTATAGAGCCACTTACCATGGTCTGGAGGCACTATAGAGCCACTTACCATTCTCTTGGAGGCACTATAGAGCCACTTACCATGGTCTTGGAGGCACTATAGAGCCACTTACCTTATTCTTGGAGGCACTATAGAGCCACTTACCTTATTCTTGGAGGCACTATAGAGCCACTTACCTTATTCTTGGAGGCACTATAGAGCCACTTACCTTATTTTGGAGGCACTATAGAGCCACTTACCTTGGTCTTGGAGGCACTATAGAGCCACTTACCTTATTCTTGGAGGCACTATAGAGCCACTTACCTTGGTCTTGGAGGCACTAGAGCCACTTACCTTATTCTTGGAGGCACTATAGAGCCACTTACCTTATTCTTGGAGGCACTATAGAGCCACTTACCTTAGTCTGGGAGGCACTAAAGCCACTTAGTCTTGGAGGCACTATAGACCACTTACCTTGGACGGGCTGCTGGAATAAACACTGCCACAGTTCCAACACATATCATCATAGTTCCACAGTTGGAGCTGTCATAAAGTGAGCTGGGATGAAGCACCACCGGGATTCGAGCAGGTTTATAAACAGCTTCATGAACCCAAAGACAGCCTTAATATCTCGCAGGTGAAATCATTAAGGTGTTACCTGTCGTGTTGTGACGAGTCAGACGGAAAAGTCTAAAGTGTAAGTGAAAGTGTTCATCAAGTGCAGGATAAGAACAAGAAAAATGTCTTTGGTGAGAGTGAGTTATATGTGAATTGGTTGTTGCAGCGATCAACAGCGTGTTATCCCCAATGTTTGCAACAGTGTTTACGTTGATCACGTGTTCTGCAACAATCCGGTGTTGGTCTTGCATGATCCCAAGTGCTTTGTGGCTATCAGTACGAACAAGCAAGAATCATAGACATCAACAACTACATCAGACAACTCAATATTGACTCTTGAAAATTTAGTGTTTTGTGGGAAATGCCAAAATCGGAATCAGGCAATTACCTGGCCCGTCTGACCTCACCTGGTGAAGGACCACAGTGACTTCATCCTTCAAGGTAAACAGCTCCTCGAGCCTCAAGTGTTAACTTAATCTGCGTCACTCATATATGGATTAATAGCTGACAACTTATGTGGAGATTGAAATATATTTGTTGTATGTGATGATTAAAATGTATAAAGGCACATGACTAATAAATATTATTCATGCTTTTTCAGGTAAGAGATTTTAACAGCTCATCGTGGGAAAGAAATATACCAATTAAAGGTACGTTCCAATTTCCTTCTGTTTTATGGGATTTCTTTTCGACAATTACAGAACAGCGGTGAAAATTATGCAATTTGGGAAAAATTATCAGTCCTCTTTACTGGTCAAAGGGGAGCCCCGAGCCACTTTTCTTTGGTCTTAGAGGCACTATAGGGGCACTTACCTTGGTCTTGGAGGCATTATAGACCACTTACCTTGGTCTTGGAGGCACATTAGAGCCACTTACCTTGGTCTTGTAGGCACTGTAGACCACTTACCTTGGTCTTGGAGGCACTATAGACCACTTACCTTGGTCTTGGAGGCACATTAGAGCCACTTACCTTGGTCTTGTAGGCACTGTAGACCACTTACCTTGGTCTTGTAGGCATTATAGACCACTTACCTTGGTCTTGGAGGCACTATAGAGGCACTTAGCTTGGTCTTGGAGGCACTATAGACCTTGGTCTTGGAGGGACTATAGAGCCACTTACCTTGTTCTTGTAGGCATTGTAGACCACTTACTTTGTTCTTGGAGGCACATTAGAGCCACTTAGCTTGGTCTTGGAGGAAATATAGAGCCATTTACCTTGGCCTTGTAGGCATTGTAGAACACTTACCTGGGTCTTGGAGGCACCCTGGACCACTTACCTTGGTCTTGGAGGCACTATAGAGGCACTTAGCTTTGTCTTGGAGGCACACTAGAGCCTCTTAGCTTGGCCTTGGAGGCATAGTAGAGCCACTTAGCTTGGTCTTGGAGGAACTATAGAGCCACTTACCTTGGTCCTGGAGGCACTATAGACCACTTACCTTGGTCTTGTAGGCATTATAGACCACTTACCTTGGTCTTGGAGGCACTATAGAGGCACTTAGCTTGGCTTTGGAGGCACACTAAGGCCACTTAGCGTGGTCTTGGAGGGACTATAGAACCACTTACCTTGGTCTTGGAGGCACTAGAAACCACTTACTTTGGTCTTGGAAGCACTATAGACTACTTACCTTGGGCTTGGAGGCACTATAGACCACTTACCTAAGTCTTAAAGGCATTATAGACCACTTACCTTGGTCTTGGAGGCACTATAGAGGCACTTACCTTGGTCTTGGAGGCACACTAGAGCCACTAAGCTTGGTCTTGGAGGCATAGTAGAGCCACTAAGCTTGGTCTTGGAGGAACTATAGAGCCACTTGCTCTTGTAGGTGCTATAGACCACTTACCTTGGTCTTGTAGGCATTATAGACCACTTACCTTGGTCTTGGAGGCACAATAGAGGCACTTAGCTTGGTCTTGGAGGCACTATAGACCTCTTACCTTGGTCTTGGAGGCACTAGAGCCACTTACCTTACCTCATTAGCAAGAACTAACATGAAACAAAGACATCAACTACACCAGACGACTCAACATTGACTCTTGAAAATTTAGTGTTTTGTGGGAAATGCCAAAAATCGAAATCAGGCAATTACCTGGCCCGTCTGACCTCACCTGGTGAAGGACCACAGTGACTTCATCCTTCAAGGTAAACAACTCCTCGAGCCTCAAGTGTTAACTTAATCTGCGTCACTCATATATGGATTAATAGCTGACAACTTATGTGGAGATTGAAATATATTTGTTGTATGTGATGATTAAAATGTATAAAGGCACGTGACTAATAAATATTATTCATGCTTTTTCAGGTAAGTGATTTTAACAGCTCATCGTGGGAAAGAAATATACCAATTAAAGGTACGTTCCAATTTCCTTCTGTTTTATGCGATTTTTTCCGACAATTGCAGAACAGCGGTGAAAATTATGCAATTTTTGAAAATTTATCAGTCCTCTTTACTGGTCAAAGGGGGAGCCCCAAGCCACTTTTCTTTGGTCTTGGAGCCACTAGAGCCAATTACCTTGCTCTTGTAGGCACTATAGGGGCACTTACCTAGGTCTTGAAGGCACTATTGAGCCCCTTACCTTGGTCTTGGAGGCACACTAAAGCCACTTAGCTTGGTCTTGTAGGCGTTGTAGACCACTTACCTTGGTCTCGGAGGCACTGTAGACCACTTACCTTGGTCTTGGAGGCACTATAGACTACTTGCCTTGGTCTTGGAGGTATTGGAGCCACTTACCTTGGTCTTGGAGGCACTATAGACCACTTACCTTGGTCTTGGAGGCACATTAGAGCCACTTAGCTTGGTATTGGAGGAACTATAGAGCCACTTACCTTGGACTTGTAGGCATTGTAGACCACTTACTTTGGTCTTGGAGGCACTATAGACCACTTACTTTGGTCTTGGAGGCATTATAGACCACTTACCTTGGTCTTGGAGGCATTATAGAGGCACTTAGCTTTTTCTTGGAGGCACACTAGAGCCACTTAGCTTTGTCTTGGAGGCACTATATACCACTTACCTTGGTTTTGGAGACACTATAGACCAGTTACCTTGGTCTTGTAGGCATTATAGACCACTTACCTTGGTCTTGGAGGCACTATAGAGGCACTTAGCTTGGCTTTGGAGGCACACTAAGGCCACTTAGCTTGGTCTTGGAGGGACTATAGAACCACTTACCTTGGTCTTGGAGGCACTAGAAACCACTTACTTTGGTCTTGGAAGCACTATAGACTACTTGCCTTGGGCTTGGAGGCACTATAGACCACTTACCTAAGTCTTAAAGGCATTATAGACCACTTACCTTGGTCTTGGAGGCACTATAGAGGCACTTACCTTGGTCTTGGAGGCACACTAGAGCCACTAAGCTTGGTCTTGGAGGCACACTAGAACCACTTATCTTGGTCTTGGAGGCATAGTAGACCACTTACCTTGGTCTTGGAGGCACTATAGACCACTTACCTTGGCCTTGGAGGCACTATAGACCACTTACCTTGGTCTTGGAGGCACTATAGACCACTTACCTTGGTCTTGGAGGCACTATAGTCACTTAGCTTGGTCTTGGAGGCACTATAGTCACTTAGCTTGGTCTTGGAGGCACTATAGACCACTTACCTTGGTCTTGGAGGCATTACAGAGGCACTTAGCTTGGTCTTGGAGGCACACTAGAGCCACTTAGCTTGGTCTTGGAGGAACTATAGAGCCACTTGGTCTTGTAGGCGCTATAGACCACTTACCTTGGTCTTGTAGGCATTATAGACCACTTACCTTGGTCTTGGAGGCACAATAGAGGCACTTAGCTTGGTCTTGGAGGCACTATAGACCTCTTACCTTGGTCTTGGAGGCACTATAGACCAGTTAGCTTACCTTATCAGCAAGAACTAACATGAAACAAAGACATCAACTACACCAGACGACTCAACATTGACTCTTGAAAATTTAGTGTTTTGTGGGAAATGCCAAAAATCGAAATCAGGCAATTACCTGGCCCGTCTGACCTCACCTGGTGAAGGACCACAGTGACTTCATCCTTCAAGGTAAACAGCTCCTCGAGCCTCAAGTGTTAACTTAATCTGCGTCACTCATATATGGATTAATAGCTGACAAGTTATGTGGAGATTGAAATATATTTGTTGTATGTGATGATTAAAATGTATAAAGGCACGTGACTAATAAATATTGTTCATGTCTTTTCAGGTAAGAGATTTTAACAGCTCATCGTCGGCAAGAAATCTACCAATTATAGGTACGTTCCAATTTCCTTCTGTTTTATGGGATTTATTTTCGACAATTACAGAACAGCGGTGAAAATTATGCCATTTGGGAAAAAATATCAGTCTTCTTTACTGGTCAAAGGGGGAGCCCCAACTTTTCTTTGGTCTTGAAGGCACTAGAGCCACTTACCTTGGTCCTGGAGGCACTATAGACCACTTACCTTGGTCCTGGAGGCACTATAGAGGCACTTACCTTGGTCTTGGAAGCACATTAGAGCCACATACCTTGGTCTTGGAGGCATTATAGACCACTTACCTTGGTCTTGGAGGCACTATAGACCACTTACCTTGGTCTTGGAGGCATTATAGACCACTTACCGTGATCATCGAGGCACTATAGAGCCACTTACCTTGGTCTTGTAGGCATTATAGACCACTTACCTTGGTCTTGGAGGCATTATAGAGGCACTTACCTTGGTCTTGGAGGCACACTAGAGCCACTTAGCTTGGTCTTGGAGGAACTATAGAGCCACTTACCTTGGTCTTGGAGGCATTATAGAGGCACTTACCTTGGTCTTGGAGGCACACTAGAGCCACTTAGCTTGGTCTTGGAGGCACTATAGACCACTACCTTGGTCTTGTAGGCACTATAGACCACTTACCCTGGTCTTGGAGGCACTATAGACTACTTGCCTTGGTCTTGGAGGCACTATAGACCACTTACCTTGGCCTTGGAGGCACTATAGACCACTTACCTTGGTCTTGGAGGCACTATAGACCACTTAGCTTGGTCTTGGAGGCACTATAGTCACTTAGCTTGGTCTTGGAGGCACTATAGTCACTTAGCTTGGTCTTGGAGGCACTATAGACCACTTACCTTGGTCTTGGAGGCATTATAGAGGCACTTAGCTTGGTCTTGGAGGCACACTAGAGCCACTTAGCTTGGTCTTGGAGGAACTATAGAGCCACTTACCTTGGTCGTGTAGGCATTATAGACCACTTACCTTGGACTTGGAGGCACTATAGACCACTTACCTTGGTCTTGGAGGCACTATAGACCACTTACCTTGGTCTTCGAGGCACTATAGGCCACTTACCTTGGTTTTGGAGGCATTATAGACCACTTACCTTGGTCTTGGAGGCACTATAGACCACTTACCTCGGTCTTGGAGGCACTATAGACCACTTACCTTGGTCTTGGAGGCGCTATAGTCATTTAGCTTGGTCTTTAAGGCACTATAGTCACTTAGCTTGGTCTTGGAGGGACACTAGAGCCACTTACCTTGATCTTGTAGGCATTATAGACCACTTACCTTGGTCTTGGAGGCATTATAGACCACTTACCTTGGTCTTGGAGGCACACTAGGGCCACTTAGCTTGGTCTTGGAGGCAGTATAGACCACTTACCTTGGTCTTGGAGGCACTATAGTCACTTAGCTTGGTCTTGGAGGCACTATAGTCACTTAGCTTGTTCTTGGAGGCACTATAGTCACTTAGCTTGGTCTTGGAGGCATTATAGACCACTTACCTTGGTCTTGGAGGCATTATAGACCACTTACCTTGGTCTTGGAGGCATTATAGACCACTTACCTTGGTCTTGGAGGCATTATAGACCACTTACCTTGGTCTTGGAGGCATTATAGACCACTTACCTTGGTCTTGGAGGCACTATAAACCACTTACCTTGGTCTTGGAGGCACTATAGACCACTTATCTTGG
Organism: Procambarus virginalis; assembly: GCA_020271785.1. Classification (NCBI taxonomy): domain Eukaryota; kingdom Metazoa; phylum Arthropoda; class Malacostraca; order Decapoda; family Cambaridae; genus Procambarus; species Procambarus virginalis. The sequence goes on from WNGS01005641.1 coordinate 11,847,098, forward strand.
TCTTCGAGGCACAATAGACCACTTAGCTTGGTCTTGGAGGCACTATAGTCGCTTAGCTTGGTCTTGGAGGCACTATAGTCACTTAGCTTGTTCTTGGAGGCACTATAGTCACTTAGCTTGGTCTTGGAGGCACTATAGACCACTTACCTTGGTCTTGGAGGCACACTAGAGCCACTTAGCTTGGTCTTGGAGGAACTATAGAGCCCACTTACCTTGGTCTTGGAGGCATTATAGAGGCACTTACCTTGGTCTTGGAGGCACACTAGAGCCACTTAGCTTGGTCTTGTAGGCACTATAGACCACTTATCCTGGTCTTGGAGGCACTATAGACTACTTGCCTTGGTCTTGGAGGCACTATAGACCACTTACCTTGGTCTTGGAGGCACTATAGACCACTTACCTTGGTCTTGGAGGCACTATAGTCACTTAGCTTGGTCTTGGAGGCACTATAGTCACTTAGCTTGGTCTTGGAGGCATTATAGACCACTTACCTTGGTCTTGGAGGCATTATAGACCACTTACCTTGGTCTTGGAGGCACGCTAGAGCCTCTTAGCTTGGTCTTGGAGGCACTATAGACCACTTAGCTTGGTCTTGGAGGCACTATAGTCACTTAGCTTGGTCTTGGAGGCACTATAGTCACTTAGCTTGGTCTTGGAGGCACTATAGTCACTTAGCTTGGTCTTGGAGGCACTATAGTCACTTACCTTGGTCTTGGAGGCATTATAGACCACTTACCTTGGTCTTGGAGGCACTATAGACCACTTACCTTGGTCTTGGAGGCACTATAGACCACTTACCTTGGTCTTGGAGGCACTATAAACCACTTACCTTGGTCTTGGAGGCACTATAGACCACTTTCCTTGGTCTTGGAGGCTCTATAGACCAAAAATATAAGAACATCGTTCAGAAACCTAAATCAGAACTCTTTCAAGGTAATCCAACAACGTATGTTAGCCCAATTCTAGAATATGCAGCACAGACATGGAATTTGCAACTTGTGAAACATAAAACAAAATTAAAAAATATAAAACGTTTGCAACAAAATTGATGTCAGAGTTAAGATGATCACTCTTCAAGAATAGACCATCGAGGAACTAAATCTCTCAATCCTAGAAGATCGAAGGAACAGCAGTGGATATGATCACAACATACAAGATACTGGGGGGGGGGGGAATAGACCGGTGGACAAGGATATTCTCCTCAACTTCTGGTTTCAACTCTTTTGACCATGTCGTAGCTCAGTCGATTAAGTCAGGTCTGGGATGCTCTCAGACGTAGAGCTCGAATCTTCGCCACGGCCCTTGTGGATTGTTCATATTCTCCTCATAGTGAGAGAGAAGTAGGACAAGGGACACAGGTGGATGAACCGAGGGTCACAAGGAAGGACTCGCTCCCCTGTCCGGCTAATCAACAAGTGAAAAGCACTTAAAAGAAGTTGTGGAAGCCACCTCCATCTACAACACTGCAGAGCTAGACCTCAAGGAGGAGGTGGAGGACAAGGAGGAGTTTATGAGGACAATAAGGAGGAGGACAAAGAGGAGGAGGACAAGGAGGAGGAGTAGGACAGACAGGGACATGAACCAGATCTAAGTACTAACAACACCCCATTATCTCGCCCCCCTCACTGACACACAACGTTAACCTCAAGGTCAACCTCTCCCCACCACACCCCTCCTCCCTCTCCACCCCTACCTCCTTCCCTTACTCCTTCCCCTACCCGCCTTCCTTACCCCTATCCACTTCCCTCATCCTCCCCTCCCCCAACCAAAATTGACAGGTTTATCTCCATATCCCTGAGAGACCCAGCTTCCCAGTACAGACGAACAAGGCAACACTCACCTGTGGAAGGAGGAGGGACACTGGGAACTACGGGCAGTGGGGGTGACACAATGATGGACACTGGACATACAGGCAGTGGGGTGCACGGGGTGTGGTGGGCATCGGAGTGGACACAGGGAGTGATGGACACTGGGACACACGGGCAGTGGGGACACGTATGACACTGGGACAATACTATAAGTGTCACAGTACTTGTGAGGAACAGAAGACTGCCTTGTGACATGATGGAATGTCCG
>WNGS01005641.1:11856260-11873781 GCA_020271785.1 Procambarus virginalis
AGACCCAAAAAGGCTGTTTGTTTATATGCTTAAGTGGTTTGTTCTTATTGTGTTGTTAAAGATTCGCTACCTGGAACAAGAAGTTCCAAGTAGCACGGGCACGGGCTATGGTGAGCCCCTTCTTATTTGTCCAGATTTGTTCTTAAGTTTTTATAAAGAACACGGAGAATCACCGATTTCAGAAGTGCTTTGTTACTCTACAGTTTCATATATTTTCTGTAACCCACATTACATAAAAATAACATCACAAACTATAAAATATATTTTCGGCAGAGCTTCCCTGCGTCAACAGCTTCACGAAGATGAAGCTGTGATTCACGGCTTCATTAGTACTGTGAACTGATTAACGGCGTTAATGAACTGTAAATTTAACATTGTAATTAACACAGTAGCAAATCTCCGCAGATACACTGCCATATATATTATGCTCCAGGCGTTTGGTTCGAAGAAGTAGTGATTGCACACTAAATAATGCATGATATGCAAGCTTTGCGGTAATTAAATGTTCCCCCTTGAGTTAGTGTGCTCCCTGCAACCCGTCCTCGCAAATTCGTATAGTCAATATTGACTTATTAAATACGTGCATAGGTGATATACTAAACATAATAGTTTACCTTGAAAAGCTTCATAGAAAACACCGACCTTACCTAACTTTGTTAGTATGTTAAGATAAGCATCTTATTGCTTCGTAATTACAATTATTACTTAACCTATACCTATAATAGGTTAAGTAACAATTGTAATTACGAAGCTATAGATGCTTATCTTAACATGCTAACAAGGTTAGGTAAGGTCGGTGTTTTCTATGAAGCTTTTCAAGGTAAACTATTATGTTTAGTATGTCACCTATGCACGTATTTAATAAGTCAATATTGACTATACGAATTTGCGAGGACGGGTTGGCTCCCTTTTGCCTGTAGCGCTCCAAATTGTATATGACATTATAATTTTAGTAATGTTTGTTTGCCGTTGCGGTTATTGTTCTCTGTTTTACCATTTTTCTAAATATCTTGTGATATGAGTGTTGACTTCCCTGTTCGTGTACCCGCTGTTTGTTAATGCTTGAAGACTTCAATTCCTTTTGGACGTTACACCCGTCAGAACAATGAGTTAAGGAATATGCGTATAAATGCGTTAATTACACTAGTCCCATAACCGTCTGGGCATTCGGAGTGACCAATCACACACATTCCAATGTTGTCGAGTTTAGTATAAACTTGTGTAGTGAAAGTTTTGTCTTTGGTCCTCACGTTGACAGAGGAAATGGCATGCACCATTGTTACCTAGCAGTAAAATAGGTACCTGGGTGTTGGTCAGCTGTCACGGGCTGCTTCCTGGGGGTGGAGGCCTGGTCGAGGACCGGGCCGCGGGGACACTAAAAAAGCCCCGAAATCGTCTCAAGATAACCTCACGATAACCACTATCGATGCCTCATGGGGGTCAAGTTAAGCACCGAGTTTTAAGCAAGTGGATCCTTATCTAATCTAAAATCTAAATGTAGTTGCGTCTTAAGAATGTTTCGGAATAAAGCCTTTGTTGAAGGTGCATGAAGAAGGCTTGTGGAGTGGTGTGAGGGTGTAGGATGACCTCTTAGTGACAAGGACATACCATTAGGGAGATGGTTGGAGATAACCCCCCTTCAGGGTGGGTCTATCCTTTCCCCTTCCTTCACTCCCTCTCACACCCCGACCGTCAAAGTGGTTGGGCGGTCGCCCATCCTCCGTCCCATCTCACATCCTGATCCTTCCAAGCCCTATCTAGTCGTAATGGCTTGGTGCTTTCTCCTGATAAATCCTTTCCCCTCTCACTCACTGCTCATGCATCCTTCCCTACCTCCAAACAATAGACATCAATATACCCCCCCCAAACATCAATAGACATCAATGCACCCCTAAACATCAATAGAAATCAATGTACCCCAAACATCAATGTAGCCCCAAACATCAATAGACATCACTGTACCCCCAACATCAATAGACATCAATGCACCCCCCAAACAACAATACATCAATGTACCCCCCAAACAACAATAGACATCAATGTACCCCCAAACAACAATAGACATCAATGTACCCCCAAACAACAATAGACATCAATGTACCCCCCAAACAACAATAGACATCAATGCACCCCCCAAACAATAGACATCAATGTACCCCCCAAACAACAATAGACATCAATGTACCCCCAAAACAACAATAGACATCATGTACCCCCAAACAACAATAGACATCAATGTACCCCCCAAACAACAATAGACATCAATGTACCCCCCAAACAACAATAGACATCAATGTACCCCCCAAACAACAATAGACATCAATGTACCCCCAAACAATAGACATCAATGTACCCCCCAAACAACAATAGACATCAATGCCACCCCCAAACATCAATAGACATCAATGCACCCCCAAACAACAATAGACATCAATGTACCCCAAACAACACAATCAAGCAACTAGATAATCTACACAAAATCAAGAAGCAACACAACAATGATGACATCAAACGCGAAGCTACACAAAAGGCTTGGACAGTTCTAAATACATCAAGGGTCCGGTTGTAGTGTATTAATACAACCAGATATACAGCCCTGATACCGGCTTCCACGAGGTACAGACAGACACTTAAGTTAATTCAGGCCTCATAATTTTCTTTAATTATTTACCACCACAGACGTGGCCAGACATTTACAATGCTAACCAGCATATTTACATTTTCTTCTGTCCTCTATGGACAGGGTTAGAGATCTGTTAAACATATGCAGTTCAGTGATTTATTAAACAACTACAGCAGGTGATTTGTAATGCTTTTAAAACGCTAATCTAACCTACAGACATAAATACATATATTTACGTCTGTTCTACACAAGCAGTGTTTGAAATATGTACTTTTACACATAATATAATTAATGTGCGTTTAATAAAGGTGAAATGCAATTCTTACCAGATTACACATATACACATACATATAAATATATTCACATACACATTTATATTTACTCCTGCTTTCGTTGGAAAAAAAACCCGCTATACAAACTAATGTACTATTAAGCACCTTAATCACCCAGATGATGATTAAGATGCTTTTACGAGCTCAAGTTATAGTTACAATCACATATATATTGCATAACTGATGTTCAATCCCTGACGGTCCCGTCTCGAAGCCTTATCCTGATTGATCTTGCAAGTGCTAGATAGTTGTAATGACTTAGTGTTTTCTTGTAATTATTACCTTACCTTTACTACCTACCTCCTCTCCTTAGCTCCTTCCTTTCCCTAAGCTCTTTCCACCTCACACCATTCTCCTCTCCCTCTCATTCTCTCTCTCTCTCTCTCTCTCTCTCTCCCTCTCTCTCAACTAACAGGACCGTCCGGAGAGACTGTTCCACAGTCCACATACCGTCAATATATTTATAAACTCCCCCAGGTACAAACAGTCAGGAGGCGGAGCCCAAGGACAAGATCTCATCGCTCCGTGGCTCCTGATATGTAAATATTGAGAGATTAAACACGCCCTCCACACCTTGTGTTACTGTACCTTAGAGCCAAGTGCTCCACACCCTGGGCCACATCACCCCCACATCTCTGTGGGCCTCGTCCGGCGCCACACCCTCCAGTCACACCTTGTCAGACTCCGCGTTGCCACACCTTGCCACATCACCCGAGCAACTTGCTGGAAACCGTAGTGTAACCGCCCACAATTTGCAGGACTTCGTGGCCACACCCTTTCCTGACCTCGCCACACTGCAAGCCACACCCTTACATTGCTATAGAGTCTATGTATATCATACTACCACATCTTCTTGGTCTCCACATCATACCTCACTTCCACACCTACGTCAGACACAATCTCTGCTCTCCACCTTATCATCCACATCAACTTAATACTGTTGTTGAGAGTTTGGGCGACCGTCCTCTCCAACTCCCTGTGCAAGTTGGACCAAACTCTATGTGACTTAAAACTTGAGAACTTGCGCCTAACTTAGTGCATCTAAGCAGACAAACGCATTAGGCGCAGACTTGTATTGAAGAGCCGGAAGGAGTAAATCTGTTTGTATATTTACGAATTGATGTGTTAAGCTTGGAGGTAACAGACTGGAGCTCTCAGACGCGAGCTAGTTCCATTCCTGTCTCACAGCTGAAGATGCAGAGGAATGAAGGCAGATGATGGGATGCTGAACACTGTAAGATAAGTGGAGTGTTTGTGTGCCGTGTTTGTTAGTCTGTTCGTTGATTGTGCACTTGTAACCCATCATATAAGTGGTAGTGTGGACCCCATACTACTTACATGTAGTGGTAGGCTCAAGAATTTTGAGCCTGACATGAGACAAACACAAGAGAACGCTTGAGTCTTGCAACAGCTGCAACACTTAATTATTATTGGAATAGCAATATCTAAAATTCCTCTGATCCAGAATATGCAGCATCGTTCACCACTATGACGCACAATGTTGTAATATATGACCCTCTGTTGATCAAGATGCATTTCTTCTATATTCAGAGCTTTCAACCTGTGCAGACAATCCTAACTCAGTTGCAATGTTGAGTTTATCGTACTTAGAATTAGAATTAAGAGTCTTTCCCGTTGAAGAGCACACCGCTAATTGACAGGCAAAGGAAAAATACACTCAATATCTAACCCGAAATTCTCTAGACTTATCTAGAGAATTCCTCTATAAACAGGAAAGAAAGATCACCCCCAGTAAGGACTGTTCGAAAGGTAATTAGATTCTTGACTCACATACTCTTAAGCACACCAGAATGTGCCCGCACACGCCCGCTCCCTTCTCCCATGTGTCCACACCTGCACATACCAACACCTCACACCGCGGGTGCTGTGTGTACCTCCTGCTCCCTTATTTACAAGTGTACCAGAGCCATGACCCGTCAAGTTTACTGGCTGAGTGAACCTGTACACCCAACACTACAGTAGCAAAACGACATGTACACCCATATAGGTACACCCCGCTTCTTGGTGTACATATACAGAGACTACTTAAGCTCTAGCCTATGTCTAGACAAACTATCCTCGCTGGTTGGTCAGCAAGTACCTTTGGTAGCCTTAATGACCCTCCAAAGGCTGATAGGCATTGAACCCAACACCAGAAGCAGTTAAATTCCCTCCTGTGTAGTCTGGACAACCATGTTGAGTGTAGACTAAAATACACTGAGGGCTACGAGGAGATACTGAGGGCTACGAGGAGATACTGAGGGCTACGAGGAGATACTGAGGGCTACGAGGAGATACTGAGGGCTACGAGGAGATACTGAGGGCTACGAGGAGATACTGAGGGCTACGAGGAGATACTGAGGGCTACGAGGAGATACTGAGGACTACAAGGAGATACTGAGGACTACAAGGAGATACTGAGGACTACAAGGAGATACTGAGGACTACAAGGAGATACTGAGGACTACAAGGAGATACTGAGGACTACAAGGAGATACTGAGGACTACAAGGAGATACTGAGGGCGAACAGGCTTCTGAGCCACTCGGTAGATCCTTAACTTTTACAGTGTTAAGTGCCTAGACCTAACCCACCCCCTAACCCTCTTGCCCTGACGAGGTCAACGAGAACTAGACATGATCCTGACCTCCAGCTGACCCTGATCCATACAAATGGATATAATTAGTGGCCTAAATACAACACTTTTGAGATAAATATGACACATAAGAATACACGTGTTATGTCTATGTCACTGCTTCATAAGGCAGATATGAGAGAGCCCAATAGGCTCCGGCTCTTATTCATGAATAGTAGGCGTCTGAGAGGCTTGGCCTAAGAGCCGTAGTACATCTATAGGTACATCTAGGTGAAAATTCCATTTATTATTCCTGTTAATCATCTCATTACGCATCTCTACCTTCTCCTTTTTAATCCCTTGCCCATAACTATCACTTTCTCTACTGTCCCTATTTTTTCCCCATCTGCTTACCCCCCCATTCTCTATATTACCCTTACTCTCTACACCCATGTCTTCTCCTTCACTTCTTCCCTCCTCTACCCGTCTCTCTTCCTCCCTGCTCCTCTTTTCCTCTCTCTCTTTCCTCTTACTCCTCTCCCAGCGTCCCCCTGGTGACAAACACTTGATGGGTGCAGCCCTGACGAGCCATGAAGAGTGTGGCCTCACTATCTGCACCGCCAGACCACATCCTCCTGCGCTCATTTGTTTCTCTCGAGTGGCGCAGGTAGCATGGGACCTGCGCCAGGTAGGTGCCGGTCTCTGTCTACCTGGTGCAGGTCTCTTACATCCACGGTACCAGGATAGCGGCGGGACCATAAGGGTAATGTATCAGGCTATCGCTGGTTATATTGTTTTCACCTGTGTTATCTTATGTTCACCTGTGTTATCTTGTGTTCACCGTCGTTATCTTGTGTTCACCGTCGTTATCTTGTGTTCACCGTCGTTATCTTGTGTTCACCTGTGTTCACCGTCCGGACAATAAGATCACCGTACCTATGTCACTGTGCGTTCTATAGAAACGCCATTTCTAGTTCTATAGGACCTCCAGGGCAAGGTGGCCCACGCGAGGAACCTCCCAATACAACAATTATATTTGTCTAACCTGCTCTTGAAACAGGTCGACGTCCTTCGTAATACAATTTCGGGGAGAAGGAAGAGATGGAGGACTGGGACCCCCTTGGCCCACCAGAAGAGAGCGCAAGAAGATTTCTTAAGGATCTTGGTTCCAGGCTCATTGACACTACCAGAGACCCTAGAGCGGCAAGTTCTCTCTTCTAGCGCCTCAGTGTCGCGATCCAGAGGGGGAATGCCCGCGGCATCCTAAGTTCCTGCCTGGCGTCGGAGAAGTTCAAAGAAATCTACAGCCTCTAGGAAAAAAAACTTATTTCCTCTTAAAGTTCTCTTTTTGTAAACAATATATATATATATATATATATATATATATATATATATAATATAATATATATATATATATATATATCCATCCACTCTATTCGCTCTCCCCTTCGTCAAAATTATATTATGCTAACACTCTACAGGCTTGGGTAGACCCCTTCCATACCTGTCTTAAGAGCAACTTATCACCAAACATGTAAACTCTCCCAGTAGCTCTCCCCTTTAAAGGGAAGGGGAGACGAGGGGACGGAAGGGAGTGAGTGAGGAGGGGTAGAAGAAAGCGAGGGGAGAGAGTAATGGCAAAAGACAGAGAGGAAAGGGACGGAAGTGAATAAAGAAGAGAAGAGAGAAGTAGAGGAGACTGAGTCAAATTACAACCATCTGTCCTTAATCAATATTCCTGCATACTTAAGTGTTACTTCAAGTTAATTTGTTGCTGGAGGGTGCAGAGGTCTTACAGGTATACAGGTAAACTGTATATTAAAACGTGGTGTAAACTAAGCTAGTTGTGTGGTGAACTTGTGACGTACAGGTTTCGTTTTTATTTCAATGTGGGAGTCACGTGGGCTTGGCAGAAGAGGGGAGAGACAAGTAGAGGAGAGTGGAAGGGGAGGAAGAGAGAGAGGAGAGAGATGGTACACAACCAATAGTCTGAATAATACATTAGATATGGAGGGGCTGTAGCCCTACAGTGTTGGCTTGTATGCATACCTAATGTCTGTGTGTGTGTGTGTGTGTGTGTGTGTGTGTGTGTGTGTGTGTGTGTGTGTGTGTGTGTGTGTGTGTGTGTGTGTGTGTAAAGAGGTACCACCTCCCGGGCAATGGTGGAGACCCGTAGCCTTGGAGAAGTAAATCAAGAGTATTCATATAAAATCCTGTCGTTTATATCTGAATTCTTATGTATGCTTCTCCTACGACCCCCCCCCCCTATATGACAATTATTATTATATACTTTATTGTATATAGCTACAAAACTGCTTACTTACAAAGTATGTACCACTTAACACACACACAATTACAAGTACAATGACAAGCAAACGAAATGTACAACACCCCAGGTGTACTTAACAACCCATTACAACCCAAACTACTCCTCCACCAGCTCCTCAGGGCTTGGACGCGACCCCGAGATGCAGCAAAGACAGCAATCTCCTCAGTGAACCTCGACACTAAGGGATTACGACAAGAAACTTGTCGCTCTATGTCAACTATTCTAGGACCCTCCCAATATTTTTTAGTGTTCAATAAACCCCTGAACCATATGTTTAACACATCTCTAACCCTGTCCATGGAGGACAGAAGAAAATGTATATATGCTGGTTAGCATTGTAAATGTGTGGCCACGTCTGTGGTAGAAAATAAAATATATATATATATATATATATATATATATATATATATATATATATATATATATATATATATATATATATATATATATATTTTATTTTAGGCCATTTACATAATAATCAAAATAATAATAATACAAATTTAATTAAAAAAATATACAGAGGAACATGATATAGTGGTTAATTAGTATAGAAAATGGTTATTATATGTAGTCGCTAATACACAAAAGCATTTTGGGCATAAATATTTGTACAAAAACGTAGATCTTTTTTAATAAATACAGTAGTACATATTTTGAATATTCAACACACAGTCACTGCCCTGGAAACACAAACCCTAACTCTCTCTATTTTCCGCTTGTTACAACTTGTAATAAAGTCGTTACATCTTGGCTTAACGTGTTTATGACGTATTAGAACGTTGTTACAACTTGCTATATTGGTTGTTATAACTGGTTAGGTGTTAAAACTAGTTTGAACGTTGTACCAACGTCGTAGTTTCGGTGTGTATGTTTGGCGGGCATGTAGCAGTGTTGTTACTGCTGTGTTGTTAGTGTAGTGTTGTTAGTGTAGTGTTGTTAGTGTAGTGTTGTTAGTGCTATTTTACCCATTCATTCGTACGAGTTGAGACACTAACCCCTTAGTGTAATATAACAATTAGTCTCAATTTTCAGTATCAATATCATCCTAATTATACCGTACATAATTACGAGCACTTTCAATCTATATTAAGTCATCCATATAATTTCGCCCCGGTTGCAAAGTGTTTTTTTCCCCTCGCAGAATTCAGGCAAATCCTCATGAAATTGGAATTATTGGGCGCTTGGGAAGCAATCAGCCTATCTGGCTCCAAGTCAAGGAATGATTAGGTATTCAAATTGCAGCGGAGTGCGCTTCCACTCTAAATGTATATATGTATATAAATTCACCCTTACAAATTTGCACATACATATTTGGTGATGTGTATTTTGTGTTATTATAATGAGGTATTTCTGGCGTGCATCAGATCTGATGATCATCTACGCCCGTCTACCACTCATCTACCAGCCGTATCGTTTATCTACCACTCGTTCCAAGTTATCTACCTTTCCCTTCCACCTCTTATCTATCATTCCGGCCAATAAACAAACATTTTCTATCAATCCTTTCACTGCATGTTCATATTATCTTCCCTGACCCGGCCCACCTACCACTTGCTATACCCCCCCCCCCAATCCACCTGCTCATCTACTATCTACCCCGCAACCCACCTACCTAACTACCTCTTCTCCCACAATTGCTGCACCGCCTCCTCAACTAATCTACTGCAAATATCTACGTTTTAGAAACATCGTTGATAACTTAGATGAGTTGTTTAAGTTCATACATGTCTAGATAAGTTCAAAGACTTGTTTTGCTTACAGTGACCAATCAAGAGAATGTCGACCAATTGGGGTCTCCATCGATGTTTGTATCCAAGACGAATTCTCGCTGTTGCAATCTCTCAAGAGAGACTTAAAGACGCTTGAGAGAGTTGCTTCTGACGTCACACGACTCTCAGCTCTTGCCACGTCACGGGTCTGTACCTCTCTCCTGTTGGCTAATGGAGACATCATCCATCTCTCTCTCTCTCACTCCTCCTCCTCCTCCTCCTCCGGGCTATCTTTCGCCGTCCTCCATCTCTCAATATGCTTTTTTTTATCTTTATTTAAGAAAATTCAATANTACAGAGTTCAGTATATTTCCACCCAGAGCGTCGCAAGTCAGTGGGAAAATTTGCAATATGATGTAGTGAGTGCATGTCTTCTATTTCACAAAATTGACACATGGTGTATTGATAGAGTTATTAGAAAGCTACCAGGTGTGTATTTGCCAGACGTATTTCTAGTTTAATTGTGCATTTATTGTGCACTCCATACCCACCCCGTGGGCGGCAGTGGACCCCATACCCACCCCGTGGCGGTAGTGGACCCCATACCCAACCCGTGGGCGGTAGTGGACCCCATACCCAACCCGTGGGCGCGTAGTGGACCCAATACCCAACCCGTGGGTGGTAGTGGACCCCATACCCACCCCGTGGGCGGTAGTGGACCCCATACCCACCCCGTGGGCGGCAGTGAACCCCATACCCACCCCGTGGGCGGCAGTGAACCCCATACCCAACCCGTGGGCGGCAAGTGAACCCCATACCCCCCGTGGCGGCAATGAACCCCATACCCACTCCGGGGCGGCAATGAACCCCATACCCACTCCGTGGGCGGCAGTGGACCCCATACCCAACCCGTGGGCGGCAGTGAACCCCATACCCACCCCGTGGGCGGCAGTGAACCCATACCCAACACGTGGCGTAGTGAAAATGACTAGAGACAAAAAATAATGAGTGGGAAACTGAGCCCCAAAGTTTATATAATCATATAACAATCTATTAAGCCAGTTACGCAACTGAACATACATATCGATAGTCTCTTATAGCCCAGTGGTTCAGAAGAGGCCTACGAGACCTTTGAACAGAGAGGTCTGTTCAAAACCAATTAACACATTTGGAGTGAGCTATAGTCTACTAATCATGCCCCCACACCCAACCGATGAACTCCAGCCTATAGTATGCCGAATGAACGCAGGCCGCGATCACTTAAAAAAAACGCATTACCGAGTTCTTTTCTATTAGTTCTAAATATAAATGTCTCTCACGGCCTTTATCATAGTGTTTAATGCTTCAACTGAAGGATAGAAAGTCACGGCCTGTAAGTAAATCAAAAATATGATAAATAAATCAGAATCATGACTTGTTTACATTTGTTGAGGCTGGCAGTGTATACATGTATACAAACACGCTTCTTGGCTGAGTATACACGTGTCACTCGGGTCTTGTGGGTGGATACAGATGTCTGGATACAGCCCAGATCTTCGCTCTGAGGGAATTCGGAATCAGTTTTCCCAATCAGTTGGTGAATCAGATAATCCCCATTCACTCGGAGAATGAATTATCCCAATTTCTCATATAATCAGTGATCTCTAATCACTATTGCTGGGATAACAACTGTCCACAATCATGGGAGAATAATTGTCCCCAATCACTGGGAGAATCAGTGTTATCCAATCTCTGGGAGAATGAGTTATTCATTGGGTAGGGTTGGTGGTACTCACACAGCAGTGTGTGGGGGTGGAATGAGAGGCTTGATGATGAAGGCATGAGTGGTGGAATGAGAGATGAAAGGTGGAATGAGAGATAGTGGGGCATGGAAGGTGAAATGTGAGGCAAAGAAGAAGGGAGAATTTGAATCTTCAAATTTGTGAAGGTAGCTATTACGCTCGCCAGTCTTCTGTATTTCAGCTGATGATATCCAATTTACGGTTCAGAAGGAAGGACGTGTGTGTGTGATATCAACACCCCACAATATATTTCGGTTCCTGGATGGTTTCCAGTGGTTTCCGGCTTCATTGTTTACACTTTCATGAGTTAAACTCTACCAGTCACCTGTCAGACCCTTTCATAAAGTCACTCCATTTTTTTTTACACGATCATTCATATAAACCAGTGACAGTATAGGACACAGTAGAACTCCTCTGCAATAGGAGCTATACAAGCGGGAGATGATGAAGTCAAATCGTGGATGGGAAGATATCAGTTATAGCAAGAATTTGTGGTTGTAACGCAGAGAATTAGTCACAGTAACGCTGATGGCCGCACTATCTCACAGATAAGAACATAAGAACAAAGGCAACTGCAGAAGGCCTATTGGCCCATACGAGGCAGCTCCTATAAGATAAGTGACAGCATCACGATCCGCCGGCAAGTAAGCAATAATGCGAAAGGGAACTCAGTACTGTCACAGTCAGATTTAGGGAGTTTTCAGAGGTGATGGAGGTCCACTTAGCTAGTCTTATCACCGAGCCTTGAGGCTGTAGGTGTGATGGTGTTCAAGAGTCAGGACTTGTCGTTGTTTGAGGGGGGAATGGAAGGACGGTGTCGGGGCGAACTGCTGGCGAATTCCTCTACTTTATTCTCCATCTCCTGATGTGTATGGGGGTTTGAATGCCTCGTATACATCACGGAAATGTATCTCCTTCTGTGCCTTATTTTGAAGGGTTAGATCCGGTGAATTCTCTCTATCTCTCAATGTTAGTCAGGCTTTTTTTTATTTTAAACACGATACAGTACGAAGGAGACTCCTTGTGGCTCTTCTTAGCAAGCTGAGAGCTTTCCTCTCCAACTCATGGCTAGCCTAACCTAGCCTAGCTTAACTCTAACCTAACCAGTTTTTGCCTCTGAACACGGCTAGCCAATCGGTGTTGCTCCCAGTCAATATGCATTGGATTCTCTTGCGCATAGCGTAATACAAATCTTGGGTCATGAAAGTGCGACAGGTTCATGTATTTCTGGTGATATATGAGGTTTATAATGTATGTTGGTATTGCTGGGAGTGGTGGTGTTGGTATGACTGGGGGGATGTTTGGGCTGGGATGCTAGGTATGGGATGCTGGGATGCTAGGTATGGGATGCTTGGATGCTAGGTATGGGATGCTGGGATGCTAGGTATGGGATGCTGGGATGCTAGGTATGGGATGCTGGGATGCTAGGTATGGGATGCTAGGTATGGGATGCTGGGATGCTAGGTATGGGATGCTAGGTATGGGATGCTGGGATGCTAGGTATGGGATGCTGGGATGCTAGGTATGGGATGCTGGGATGCTGGGATGCTAGGTATGGGATGCTAGGTATGGGATGCTGGGATGCTAGGTATGGGATGCTAGGTATGGGATGCTGGGATGCTAGGTATGGGATGCTAGGTATGGGATGCTGGGATGCTAGGTATGGGATGCTGGGATGCTGGGATGCTAGGTATGGGATGCTAGGTATGGGATGCTAGGTATGGGATGCTGGGATGCTAGGTATGGGGTGCTGGGATGCTAGGTATGGGATGCTAGGTATGGGATGCCGGGATGCTAGGTATGGATGCTGGGATGCTAGGTATGGGATGCTAGGTATGGGATGCTGGGATGCTAGGTATGGGATGCTAGGTATGGGATGCTAGGTATGGGATGCTAGGTATGGGATGCCGGGATGCTAGGTATGGGATGCCGGGATGCTAGATATGGGATGCCGGGATGCTAGGTATGGGATGCCGGGATGCTAGGTATGGGATGCTGGGATGCTAGGTATGGGATGCTGGGATGCTAGGTATGGGATGCCGGGATGCTAGGTATGGGATGCTGGGATGCCGGGATGCTAGGTATGGGATGCTGGGATGCTAGGTATGGGATGCTGGGATGCTAGGTATGTGTTGCTGGGATGCTAAGTATGGGATGCTGGGATGCTAGGTATGTGTTGCTGGGATGCTAGGTATGTGATGCTGGGATGCTAGGCATGGGATGCTGGATGCTAGGTATGGGATGCTGGGATGCTAGGTATAGGATGCTGGGATGCTAGGTATGGGATGCTGGGATGCTAGGTATGGGATGCTGGGATGCTAGGTATGGGATGCTGGGATGCTAGGTATAGGATGCTGGGATGCTAGGTATGGGATGCTGGGAGTGAGAACGCTCGTGCTAGGATATTGCGGGTGGGATGAAAGTTAGCAAAAGTGCTCTTAATCACGTCAACTAAAGTCAACATTGAAGAATACCCGTCAAGAGGCAACATTTCGCCCAGTCACCGAGTTTAATACGAGTGGCCATGACTCTGTGAAATACTCGAGAATAACACCGAGCTTTTCTTCTTGGTGCTGGGATAAGAATGGTGTGATGGTGGTGCTGGGATATGGATAGGTGGATGGTGGAGCTGGGATATGGATAGTGGGATGTTGATTCTGGGATATGGATAGTTGGATGGTGGAGCTGGGATATGGATAGTTGGATGGTGGAGCTGGGATATGGATAGTTGGATGGTGGAGCTGGGATATAGATAGTGGGATGTTGATTCTGGGATATGGATAGTTGGATGTTGGTGCTGGGATATAGTTAGTGGGATGTTGATTCTGGAAATGGATAGTTGGATGTTGGTGCTGGGAAAAACATTCTGAAAACAGAGGCATCAGTAGGTTTCAAACCCACCTAAACACCCCCGTCATGCGTGAACCCCAAACAAAGAACCATTGGATTGTGAACCGTCAGCGACGACTACTATGCTACCGAGCTTCCCCTTGAGCTTACCTACCAAAGTTCCAGTGTTTCCTTCAGCAACAGGAGAGCCCGATAGATTCACGTCAGTAATCACTACAATATATACGCTGTTATTGCGCGTTTGAACAATAACAACTGACCCTTAATTGTGTTCTATCGCCGGTATAATACAAGAATATGTCCATAGAAATGGTCTTTGACGAGACTCGAGGTTAACGGGGACGGAAGAGCTGGAGCTCAACCCGTTCAAGGCTTTTACGGATTCCTCAGTCTTGCAGTGTTGTCGTCTAAGGCTTGTAGACCATGTGTCGTCACTATAGGCTACTCGTTTTCAAGTTGTCGTCGCCATTACAAGCGATTCTTTGCCTGAGATTCTCATTAGCCGCCCACCACCTCACTCTCCAGCGTCAGGGCAAACCTGGCCTCACAAACTTCTAAATAGGTATTATGGGCTATTCATGCCCGTGCCACCTCTTGGGTGGCTTAATCTTCATCAATCTTTCTGAACAGCTGTTTACTCGCTAATGTTACCACCGTTGAGAGCAGCAAGACGGAGCAATTGTATTCGGTATTTCCGTGTTTTTTTGGAATTGTGGGTTAGGACGATGTTGGGAGAAGGGCAATATTTGTTGATATATTGCTATTGTGTTCCTTTTCTTCTATTTTATGCTGAGTAGTATGTCACCCCTAGACTCCTGACTACGTCCTTTTGAAGCTTGATATTCTGATATTCCCTGACCAGACCACACACTAGGAGGTGAAGGGACGACGACGTTTCGATCCGACCTGGACCATTCTCAAGTCGATTGTGCTGATAAATCGATATTTTAGCCACGTTATTGTGACTCATCGCCTGCACACTCCCTGACACCTCACCCTCATAGACCCCTGGCCACACCGCCTTGAAACCTGGCACACTGATACCTCGTTGGCATCAATAATATTGACTTTAGGTTCAGATCTGAAGTACTGTTCATGCAATATTGCTGACTCGTGTGTGAGTTAGGCAAGCAAACTGGGTAATCAATCACCAGGAACTGCACTCGTTCCTGTCCTGGAGGAGAGAGGAGGGAGCGGGAATTGTATGAGTTATCTTGAGGTTATCTTGAGATGATTTCGGGGTTTAGCGTCCCCGCGGCCCGGTCCTCAACCAGGCCTTTTTTGTTACACACACACCCAGGAAGCAGCCCGTAGCAGCTGTCTACTTATTCACTTATTTCTTACCCAAAAAAAGATTAAACTTCAGCAGCCGGGGCCCCGTTTTCAAGCCATCAGTTACCTAATGCCATGAGACTAGATCTTTGCTTATCATATCAACTTTTAGTGTCAAGAATGCCAACAATCTCCTTGACACTCACAGATTGTTAGGTGCCAAGAATCACTTTTCGGGTGTCATCCCCTAGTCGAGAGGGTCAAGTGAACACAGAACTGAGGAGATCAGGTTCACTTGACCACCAAACTGTCAAGGTCAACAAGTTCAAATGACCAAAACACTGGGAATGTATAGTTAAAATGGTCAAGACAGGCTGAAACTGCTATACATAATTTCTACATAATAATACATGTTACGTTCACGTGTGGGAAGTGTTGTGAATGAGCTGAGGAGGTGTATAATGTATGGAGATGTATGTATGGGTCAGTTTTGGTGCTTTATATGTGATAACCGTGAGTCTGGTAGATGGACTTGACCTAATGGTCTTGGCTCACTGTTAATGGTCTTGTCGACCTGACTCCAGCAGCAACAGCCTCGACCAGTCGCTGCCTCGACCAGTCGCTGCCTCGACCAATCGCTGCCTCGACCAGTCGCTGCCTCGACCAGTCACTGCCTCGACCAGTCACTGCCTCGACCAGTCACTGCCTCGACCAGTCACTGCCTCGACCAGTCACTGCCCCAACCAGCAACAACTACCTAACGTAGCATCAACCACAAACACAACCAGACAACCAACCAGCCGTCCTCGGCACCAATCAAAAGAGCAGAAATACGAGCCCCTAATCAGAACACGGTGTAGAACAAGATGAAACTGAAAAGCGAACACAAGACCGTAATTGACGGAACGGTTCCCGTCTCTCCTGGTTCCTGTCAAGCCTGTCTCGGCCCGGGGAGAGACAGAGAGGCCGCCGCCGCCGCTACAACCCAGCCAACTAGCCCATTCTTCTGCGTCAGGTAGTTGGGGGAGGAACGTTAGTGATAGGTAGGACTCACGGGTCATTAGCTCCCTACACCGTCTCGGGCATTATCAGGAGGGCATCAGCTGGAGGGAGACAGGGAGGGAAGGGATGGAGACGGGAGGGAAATTATGAGGCAGCGGTATAAGAAGGAAGGGAAATATATATATATATATAGTCGAGCTAAGAGGGAGGTTTAAGGGGTTGAAGAGAATTTTTTTTTAAGGATTGTATGGAGGTTCAGGAGAGTGTTAAGAGGAAGAGGAGGATGGGTAAAGATAGGTGATGAAGGTCTACAACTGTTCAACAGCTGCACAACAGGTGTTCAACAGGTGTTCAACAGGTGTTCAACAGGTGTGAATGAGCCATAGCCACAATAACTGCCCAGCTAGACGACTTACATCACCTGTTGTAAGTCTCGAGAGTTCTTGTATTGTCAAAACTGGCCTGAGACGCGGTTCCTTTGGTGATATGTTCCACCAGGCTGTTGCGTGCAGCGGCCCGCAGGCCAACACACACACACACACACACACACAACCCGCTACAACCCGACAATCCACCACATTTCAGTAGCTATTTGCCTCCTAAAAAGATTTTCGCTTCGGTAATAATTTTTGTTTTAATATATTTAGTGGAAGAAGGCCTAGGAACTGAGTTTTTCATGGTGTGTGTGGCTTCTCTACTCTACTCTACTCTACTCTACTCTGTTGCCTCCTGGGTGCGCGCCTCACTGCCCCGCCCACCCTCGGCTCACAGTTAAAGCGTTCACGTTCAGGCATGATAAGGATTCGAACCTGCAACTTCCAAGCACACGCCTTCAACCCCCTGTACCACGATATGCTCAAGGTGCCGGTTCGAATCCTCTTCCTGGCTTTTGCTGATTTTTCTCATTGATACATCCCGTTTTGCAATAATAAAAAAATAATAAATAATAATAATAATAAATAATAATAAATAATATAAATAATAAATTGTCATTCACACTTCCGTTGAAATAAAAATTTAATTCACCTTCTCCTAGAGTCCAGGTGAAT
>WNGS01005641.1:11897870-11912750 GCA_020271785.1 Procambarus virginalis
AACATATACTGTAATATGCGATATATGCATAAACATGTACCAATGAAAAATGACAAAATGCAGATCTGCTTTTCAAAGACGTTCAGAGGAGAGTTAGTGTGGCCCAGGCTGGGTAATCACCACTATTCACACTGAGCCGTTATTGACGCTCGAAGCACGAGGCGGCTCTTACATATGATTATATTGGGTGTCAGCTGATTTCTGTTGACAGTCGTTTCTGTGTTTCCCTCAGAGAGAGAGAGAGAGTAGAGTGAGAATAGTGACATGTTTCACTTACTAAGGTTTTGGCTTATTCCGATCTCTCTCGGGACACAATGACATATATATAAATATACTGTATACTCATATATATAAATTATACTGTATACTAGAATGTATGGCCCCCGTTTTCCAAGGGATTAACCCGGAGAATATACTTTGGTACTGAACTATGCTCAAAACTAAATTCTTATGTGTCCTTAATACTCTTCCCGCGGTTAATAGGTCTAAGGCCCGACACCAAACGCTATTAATGCCATCAAAAGTTATTCCAATAAAGGCCATTTTATTCCCAGAGACCCGACATTTGTAGGGCGCCCTACACGAGCCCTGGTATCCCGTTGACTGCTGGTCTACTGTACACTCGTTCCTCACAGCCATGGCAGCCCGGTGCCCTGCACGAGCCCTGGTAGCCCGTTGACAGTTTAAGGGTTAAGCGTTGACCAAAGCACATGCTAGAAAGTGAAGGGACGACGACGTTTCGACCTGAGAATGGTCCAAGACGGACCGGAACGTCGTCGTCCATTCACTTTCTAGTGTGTGTGGTTTGGTCAACATATTTCAGCCACGTTATTGTGACTCCTCGTTTGCATAAGGGTTAAGTGTTCAAACCGTTCAGCTGTGAACAGGCCGAGTTCAATCGTGAACTGTAAGTCATTCCTTTTAACCTGTTAGTTTATATGCGAGAGGCTTTTCTTTCACAATTAACATACCACAAATTTCCACTGGTTTTATTGTTGCAGAGAGTGTAAATAAAGCTGAAACCTCGCATATTAGCGCAACTTCCTCTTTTGCACTGCAATGCCATCCTTTACTACTAATACATAAATAGACCATTGCAATAATATTGATGCCACACACACGCTGCTGGCAAAAACACCAGCCAGGTACATTTTGAAGATTACATCCAGCAAGCACCTCACTGTACAAACTACTGAACCTTTTTGCGAGACACCCTTTTGGTTGAGTCAAGCATAAAGAAGCACAAGGCTTCGTGCCTAGGGCTGGCCTTTATTCACTCGCCTGTTACTCCTGTTACCTAGCAGTAAATAGGTACCTAGGAGTTAGTCAGCTGTATTGGGCTGCTTCCTTGGGGGTGGAGGCCTGGTCGAGGACCGGGCTGCGGAGACACTAAGTCCCGAAATCATCTCAAGATAACCTCAAGATCCTTCATGTATGTTGCAGAGTAGCCCAACCTGACACGGAGTCAGATAATCAACATCAGACGACTATTCTGATGTTGCATTAATATCCTAAGCTGCAATCTAGAAAAACAACGGGAGTCAACAACTGATCAAGCACATATATCAGTAATGAAATCCAGCTTTTAATTAAATATGTACAAAATATCCACCAGTAAGAAATATTATTTTTACCTCTGAAACGAACTAATAATTCTTTTTTAACACATTTTGGAAATACTGACACAACAAAGGAAATTTAAATGGTTAGACGTGCAGACGCTCTGCAAAAAACACCATTTTGTTTCTCTCTTTACAATAGGAAATATAGATAATATATTTTCAGTGCCTAATATAAATTATTATTTATTGCATAACGATACATGAATGCAAATCCGCATGTATATATTAACACTATGTTAGAGAATATACATATTTGAACCGACAGCCAATACTAAGCATTGTTTAAGGACAAAGAAAATAATTATAAGAGTTAACCAATAAACATTTGTCGTCGACTGTTTATACAATTTACATATTACATGTTAATGAAATTTAATTGAATGTTCATCGTTTCAGTATCGCAATTATCCAGGGTGCGACTGTGGGCTTGCATGAGCAATAACCATTAAAGTGAATTGCACTTTCCATACATTATACAACAGTGCACCTCCCATACATTATACAACATTGCACCTCCCATACATTATACAACATTGCACCTCCCATACATTATATATACAACATTCATTAATATCCCAACAGCTGATGGGTTGATCTCGTGTGTGTTAATGCGTTTTTATGCCTCAAAAATATCAAATGTTTGTGTATTCCATATTGCAAATATTGCTAGAAACATGAATATAATTAATAACTTTGTTGCAACATTTCTCTAACTTAATACGTGAAGTTTGTCAATTTTTTCTGAGTTTTGTGTGAATTAGAAAAATATTTAGTTGTTTTTATTGAGTTTGAGTCGTATTTTGTGAGTTGTCTTATTGGTCTTATCTTATCTACCCGTCATTGGTCATCTACTTATTTACTCGTCACTGGTCATCTACTTATTTACTCGTCACTGGTCATCTACTTATTTACTCGTCACTACCCCCGCAAGCACAACTAGGTGAACACACACACACACACACACACACACACACACACACACACACACCACACACACACACACACACACACACACACACACACACACACACACACACATACATAATTTAAATTCGTCCACATGAACTGGTCACAGCAGCTACGGCCTCGCTTCTTGCAGATTAAGGTTCGATCCCCCAATGGTGGAAGTGGTCCTTCATTCCGTCCATCAAGTCTAGCTGCCTGTCCTCCTATCCCTTCCATATCACGCTTGGATCACCTCTATCCACTGTGGGAAGACTGTTAACTTCGCCGACCCAACACCCATATATACCCCAGGGGATAGTAGATTTGTAATTACTTGATAATTGAAATTGAAAGGAAGTGTCTTCACTTCCTTCAAGTTCAGGTTTTTCGACACAGCGCTGTTGAATCTATACGACCATGCGACGCACGCAGCTGTAACAGAGTTCGATACTCTGTGATTACACTCCACTTGTGCAGAGCCTGACCATAGTAGTGAGATGAACACACACGACCTGTTTTAAGCTCAGGAATCTGTACAGCAGTAGATTGATGGTTGAGAGGATGGACCAAGAGCCAAAGCTCAACTCCCGCAAGCACACCTAGGTGAGTACAACTAGGCGAGTACACACACACACACACACACACACACACACACACACACACACACACACACACACAAGCACAGGGGGCCTCGTAGCCTGGTGGATAGCGCGCAGGACTCGTAATTCTGTGGCGCGGGTTCGATTCCCGCACGAGGCAGAAACAAATGGGCAAAGTTTCTTTCACTCTGAATGCCCCTGTTACCTAGCAGTAAATAGGTACCTGGGAGTTAGTCAGCTGTCACGGGCTGCTTCCTGGTGTGTGTGTGTGTGTGTGTGTGTGTGTGTGTGTGTGTGTGTGTGTGTGTGTGTGTTGTGTGTGTGTGTGTGTGTGTGTGTGTGGTGTGGAAAAAAAACAGTAGTTAGCAAACAGTTGATTGACAGTTGAGAGGCGGGCCGAAAGAGCAAAGCTCAACCCCCAGCAAATACAACTAGGTGAATACCACACACCCACACACATTGGGAGTCAGTCGGAGTTGTGACCTGTACTTAAGCTCAATGTGCCCGGCATCTTATAGGCGAGAGAGAGAGGAGAGGAAACATTAATTTAAGAAGGTTAACAGACACGAGTGTGACATACTTCTGAAGTGTGGTATACCACATGGTATACTGCACCATGTGGGTGCAGTATACCATACAGGATAGGTTAGATAAGGCTGTGTTGTGGGGCTGTGTTGTGGGGCTGTTCATTGTATGGGCTGGCAAACCCACACTGTCCAGCAAATTTAAGAGCCAAAATATTGCTTAGAATGGGGACATGATCAAGTTACAGATGGTCATAACTTATACTTGTAATAGGATAGATTAGGTTATAGTAAGTTGGTTATGATGGATATAATAGGTTAGATAAAACGGGGTTTGGTTGGGCAATGTTAAGAGGGGACTAGGTAGGTTGGTTTGGATACCAAAACTACACTTGTTCTGGAAGATAAAGCGAGTATATTGAGAAATTTGGGATATGATCCAGGTATAGAAGATCGCGAATATAAGTTGGACTGTGTTTGGTTTGGTTAGGTCTATATTGGATAGGTTGGTTCTGATGGGTGAAAACTTCACTTTTCTATGAATTAAGGAATATATAGCATTACATTTTCATCTTTTTAGATTGAACTGTCACATCAAAGTAAAATTTTTGTACATGTGAAAAGTTGTAGGTAATATAAGAAATTTTTCATGTTTATAATTTTAAAACTTTTATGTCACAAGTATAAAAGAAAGTTTTTGAAAGTTGGATTTAGTTTATACTTTTATGTTCGTAGTTGTCAAACGTTAATTAAACTGCTACATCACAGGGAGAAGTATCAAGCTGTTCCAAGATTGATTAGGATGGAGAGAATATGGATAGATTAGGTTAGTTAGGTCTGGACTACTTTCAATCTGTTTAAAGCAAAAATTACAGTGATCGGATACATGATCTAGTAATACAATATCGAAACTACACTTTTTTCAATGTATTACACAAAAATAGTATATATATAATACAAGCACAAAATATGCAAGATGGTGTTGAGTTAGGAGTTTTGGGATGAATTGGTTTTGATTAGAGTTATGTTTAAGTTATAATAGTGATCTCCTATTTTGTGATCTGACCAACAGACAATGCAGATCTTTGTAATGGGTGACATAAAACGCAAATTGTAATCTAATTTTCCCTTCTTCCTATCCTTTATTTCTCCCTTCAAACCATTTTCCTCTTCTCCATCTTATTGCCTCCTATCCTTTCATCCTACTCTTTCCCTCCTTCCCACTACTAGCTCTCTCCTTCCCTCCCTCGCCTACACCCTTCCTCCTCCTCCCTCTCCTCTCTGCCCATTTCTTCACATCCCCCCTTCCTCTCTTTCTCAATCTCTCTGTTCCTAGAAACGCTTGTTGGAATCTCAAACCTAAAACTCTATTGGCTGTGATGGGTCCTTAACCCTTCCTCTGCTCCCCCTTTCTTTCTGTCAGTTTCTCTCTCTCTCTCTCTCTCTCTCTCTCTCTCTCTCTCTCTCTCTCTCTCTCTCTCTCTCTCTCAAAGAAGTATTGATTGACTTCTCTTAGAGCCTACATAAACACTAAAGCCTCGTGTTGTTTCGCCTCTCTATACAACTTCTTAATCTGTTGCAGGTGAGCTGTGATCGATAAGCTAATTCTTTGAAAATATTGCGTCATTTGCACTTCATGTTTGGCATAATTATCAATCTGTTTCCCGAGACACACAATGCACAGGAAGGTGGCTGACGCCTTGGGGAGAGGGAATTACGAATACTCAACTAATTGGTTAGTACTAAATCGTAAACATTGTCTCTTGATAGTACTGTGACGCAGTACTTCTCGTGAAAGCCGTATTTCTTTTCTCGTATTTCATTTTATTCACTCTACCTGCTACTATATCTTTTACATATTCTGCATCGTTCACTCTTCCTCACTCTACTAGGTCCGTGTATGACTCCGAAAATGCTTTAGTCATCTTTGTTTACCGTCTGTAAATTGATCCACTTACGCCTGTATATTTCTCAGCTTCGTATGAGCTTTTCCCCCGCTGTGTCTGTCCCGCCTAGTTATCTAAAGTGACCATCTCTGCTTTGGACGTCTCGCCCCGTGTCCCAGAGGTGCTTGTGTCAACTTTGGTTAGCCGTCCTAACCTGCTCCTTGAGGGATGCATGTGTGTGTGTGTGTTATTGTTGAAGACAAGACCCGTGGGTGTCTTAAATGACCCTTTTTCTCTCTGGGTGATTAAACTGGCCTTTTCTGCTTCTTGTTTGTGTCTCTGTTTGGCTGTCTGTCTTGAGGACGGGTTGTTCGCCGTCTGGGGTCGTTGTGATGGTAGCTTAAATTGGGTTCATCCTTTTTCGGGTTGAGGGCTTTAGTTCATTTTTTTTAAGAGAGAACGGTTTAGTCTTTGACATAGTGTTAATACAGTTTAGCCACCAGAAATTGCCCATGGTAACTAAGCTGCTATACCATTCTAAGCTGCTATACAATGGTAACTAATCATCTACAGGTGCTTCCAAGGGCTTCCAAGGGGTTGTCATAGCCAGGGGGTGGTAATGGGGGACGAGCTCCCATGACCTATAAAATGCTCCTATACGGCATGCGTCTTATAGCCTCAGACAACCAAGTCCAACTCCTGACCTGCACGGGTGGCTTAGTCTTTAAGTCCGGCGGAACTGCTTTCACCGACAGGAGAAGGGGGCGAGGGCGTGCCTCTGGCGCCTTAAAACCAGCTGCTCCGGGTAGATGGGACTCGATAGCCTGGGAAGGCAGCCCATCTAGGGGAAGGAAAACCCTGATTTTAAACCTCCGCTGCCTTGCGGCCATAACCCTTTTTTGGGAAAGGCTTCAGGAGTCAACCTCGAGGAAAAATCCGGAGTTGGAGCCCCTAAGGCAGTTCGTTGTTGACGTCGACCTGGTTCTGGCAGCTCCTGCGACGGTGCTGGAACCATGTGTATTGGCATTTGTCTTTCTATTGGATAATTTCAGCAACGTGGAGAGGGGGGAACCTGCTGCATGGGTAACAGCTTCTCCTCCATATCTACCTATCAGGGCGCAACTCCATAGTCTTCCGAGACTAAAGGATGTCTACTACTACAACTACAGGTGCTTAGTTATGCATGTAAATGTCTTTCTTTTTTATTCATGTCTAAGAAAATGCAGTTTGCCCACCCTTCTCTTTCTTGCCTAATTTTTGTTGCCTGGTCATAGAATTCTATTAAGTCTGTGAGACACGAGTTACCATCTCTGAACCAATGCTGGTTCAGAGATGTGTGTTACTGAGCTCTCTACCTCCAGATGGCCTACGAACCCGTTCCTCACGATCTTCTCCCTCACCTTGCATGGTATACAAGTTAGGGAAACTGGCCTGTAGTTTACTGTAGTCTGTCGCCCTTTTTGTATATTGGGACTACATAGTGGTCTTCCAACTACTTTAGCTGTGTGTATGCACGCGCGTGTGTGTGTGTGTACTCACTTAGTTGTACTCATCTAGTTGTGCTTGCCGTGGTTGAGCTTCGCTCTTTGGTCCCGCCTCTCAACCGTCAATCAACTGGTGTACAGGTTCCCGAGCCTATTGGGCTCTATCATATCTACATTTGAAACTGTGTATGGAGTCAGCCTTTACGACATCACTGCCTAATGCATTCAATTTACTAATCCCTCTGACACTGCAAAAGTTCTTTCTAATGTCTCTGTGGCTCATTTGGGTTTCCACCTGTGTCCCCTTGTTCGTGTACCACCCGTGTGTACTCACTTAGCTTACTCACCTAGTTGTGTTTGCGGGGGTTGAGCTCTGGCTCTTTGGTCCCGCCTCTCAACCGTCAATCAACAGGTGTACAGGTTTCTGAGCCTATTGGGCTCTATCATATCTACACTTGAAACTGTGTAAGGAGTCAGCCTCCACCACATTACTTCCTAATGCATTCCATTTGTCAACCACTCTGATACTAAAAAAGTTCTTTCTAATATATCTGTAACTCATTTGGGCACTCAGTTTCCACCTGTGTCCCCTAGTGCGTGTGCCCCTTGTGTTAAATAGCCTGTCTTTATCTACCCTGTCTGTGTGTGTACTCACCTATTTGTACTCACCTATTTGCGCTTGCGGGGGTTGAGCTTTGGCTCTTTGGTCCCGCCTCTCATCTGTCAATCAAATGGTGTACAGATTCCTGAGCCTACTGGGCTCTATCATATCTACATTTAAAACTGTGTATGGAGTCAGCCTCCACCACATCACTGCCTAATGCATTCCATCCGTTAACTACTCTGACACTGAAAAATTTCCTTCTAACGTCTCTGTGGCTCATGTGGGTACTCAGTTTCCACCTGTGTCCCCTTGTTCGCGTCCCACCAGTGTTGAATAGTGTATCCTTGTTTACCCGGTCGATTCCTCTGAGGATTTTGTAGGTTGTGATCATGTCTCCCCTTACTCTTCTGTCTTCCAGTGTCGTAAGGTGCATTTCCCGCAGCCTTTCCTCGTAACTCATGCCTCTTAGTTCTGGGACTAGTCTAGTGGCATACCTTTGGACTTTTTCCAGCTTCGTCTTGTGCTTGACAAGGTACGGGCTCCATGCTTGGGCCGCATACTCCAGGATTGGTCTTACATATGTGGTGTACAAAATTCTGAATGATTCCTTACACAGGTTCCTGAACGCTGTTCTGATGTTAGCGAGCCTCGCATATGCCGCAGACGTTATTCTTTTTATGTGGGCTTCAGGAGACAGGTTTGGTGTGATATCAACTCCTAGATCTTTCTCTCTTCGTTTCATTAAGTACTTCACCACCTATTCTGTATCCTGTGTCTGGCCTCCTATTTCCACTGCCTAGTTTCATTACTTTGCATTTACTCGGGTTGAACTTCAACAGCCATTTGTTGGACCATTCACTCAGTCTGTCTAGGTCATCCTGTAGCCTCCTACTATCGTCCTCCGTTTCAATCCTCCTCATAATTTTTATATCATCGGCTAACATTGAGAGAAACGATTCTATACCCTCTGGGAGATCATTTACATATATCAGAAACAGTATAGGTCCAAGGACTGACCCCTGCGGGACTCCACTCGTAACGTCTCGACAATCTGAGACCTCACCCCTCACACTGACTCGTTGTCTCCTGTTGCTTAGGTACTCCTGTATCCAACGGAGTACCTTCCCTTTCACTCCAGCCTGCATCTCCAGCTTTTTCACTAGCCTCTTGTGTGGC
This sequence comes from Procambarus virginalis, assembly GCA_020271785.1. Lineage (NCBI taxonomy): Eukaryota > Metazoa > Arthropoda > Malacostraca > Decapoda > Cambaridae > Procambarus > Procambarus virginalis. The sequence continues at coordinate 11,906,711 of WNGS01005641.1, forward strand.
ACTGTATCAAAGGCTTTCTGACAATCCAAAAATATGCAGTCTGCCCACCCTTCTCTCGCTTGCCTTATTTTTGTTGCCTGGTCGTAGAATTCAAGTAACCCTGTGAGGCAGGACCTGCCATCCCTGAATCCATGTTGATGCTGTGTTACAAAGTTCTTTCGCTCCAAGTGCTCCACTAGCTTTCTTCGCACAATCTTCTCCATCAGCTTGCATGGTATGCAGGTTAGGGACACTGGCCTGTAGTTCAGTGCCTCCTGTCTATCCCTTTCTTGTATATCGGGACAGTCCTCCAATGGCAGGTGTCAATGCCTGGTTACACAAGAAAAAAAAGACTGCTTGCTTGTTTGTCTGTGGTAAGGTAAGGGAAGAGACGCAAAACACAAAGTAAAAATAATGAAACTTTAATTTAGAAAAGCAAAATATAAATAAAGACAATCTCTTGGCTTAATTGAATTTAAAATAAGTTAACAAACACAAAATAACAAAAATAAGAATATAGATGAATTACAATAATACAAGGTGCAAATAAAGTCAGGTGCTGAGAATACTGGCTATAGCTGCTACCTCCCTTTGGTATACGTAAGCCAGGGCTGTAATATACCAGAGAGAGATGTCAACTGTGAGAGCACAACGGATGTTCTCAGGAAGGTCTGCTGGAGCGACCAAGACGTCAACTCGGCTAGATGGCGTGTGTGGTGCAGGGGCAGTAAGCTGACGGCGACATCAGCCAATCAAAGGGCAAGCAGGTGGAGACTGGTAGTTAGCTTGTTGAAGTGTCGCGCTGAGCCGTTGACGGGGGGAGGGGGTGTTGGTGGGTATGCAGGGTACGTTTTGCTTCCTGGTCAAAACGTTTTGTGCTACTGCTGGACTTATCTTGGATGTAGCATCTTGTACTTGTAGTAGTTGACGTAACTGATATAGGGAAGAGCAGGCTCAATCTCTCTTGAAAGAGATTATCGTCACAATATATATATATATATATATATATATATATATATATATATATATATATATATATCGTACCTAGTAGCCAGAACACTCTTCTCAGCCTACTATGCAAGGCCCGTTTTGCCTAATAAGCCAAGTTTTCTTGAATTAATATATTTTCACAAATTTTTTTCTTATGAAATGATAAAGCTACCCATTTCATTATATATGAGGTCAATTTCTTTTAATTGGAGTTAAAATTAACGTAGATATATGACTGAACCTAACCAACCCTACCTAACCTAACCTAACCTATCTTTATAGGTTAGGTTAGGTTAGGTAGCCGAAAAAGGTAGGTTAGGTTAGGTTAGGTAGGTTAGGTAGTCGAAAAATAATTAATTCATGAAAACTTGGCTTATTAGGCAAATCGGGCCTTGCATAGTAGGCTGAGAAGTGCATTCTGGCTACTAGGTACGACATATATATATATATTAAGGTTCTGCAATGAACTATCGTATTTCCACAAAAAGATTACAGATACAGGAGTAATGGTAATATTAGGCTTATCAACTAATATTTTACTTTACAGCTCGACCGCATCATACACATACACAATATAATCAGACCAGTGTATGTGTAGTCATAACAGTAGGCCAGTACTGGAATATGTAGCACCTGCTTGGAATCCTTACCTTGTGGAACATAAAACTAAACTAGAAAAAGTGCGGAGGTTGCAGAATTTGCAACCAATTGCAAACATACAAATACAGCAAAGAAAAGCATCACAGATGAGTTGATAGCACTCTGGCGTCGTATTCCTAAGGGCTTGAATTCGATTCCCGGCCGAGGCAGTAACTAACGGACAGTTTCTTTTCACCCTGATGGAACTGTTCACCTAGCAGAAAATAGGCTCCTAGGAGTTAGACAGCTGCTTTGGGCTGCTTCCTTGGAATATGTGTGTGTTAGAGAGAAATATTTTCAGTAGCCGTAATAGAGGAAAAATAGAATGGTAGGAAAGGCGGGGTCCACGAGCGAATAGCTCGATGCTGCAGGTGCAAATAGTAAAGACAAATATCAAGTACACCCTCACAAACAGAGACATACTCAAACAAACACGGAATATATAATCCATCTTCAGGATTAAAGAGCCAAAGATCGACACCTGCGAGCACAACCAGGTGAGTTCAGAAAAAACACACACACAAACAGGAAACAAAGAAGCTCACACGCACAAATACAGACTAAAACTAACTCTCAAACTCACACACAAACATAAACATTCAAGCACAAACACATTAAAGCAAACACACAGAAAAAAAGAAAAACACTCAAACACAAATATTAAATAATTGTACTTTATTTGAAATATATGCATTAAATATAATAAAAATGTCTTGTCTGTTTGCTTAAAATCTAAGATTTTATTGACTATAATTAACGTATTTTAAATATTGAAAAAAGCTCTTTTATATAAATAGATAGTGTTACCTTTCTCTAACTACTTAATGAGTTAGAGCAACGTTTTGTGTTCGCTGCGTATCCGAGCAACCCACAAAGGGAAACAGCAACCAGAGTAATAAGTTTCTTCAAGGAACACAAAGGTGACATTATCGAGGAGTTGTGGGAACAGTTGTTAAGTGTGTCCCGAGCGGACGTTGATCGCTAAAGACCTATGCCGTGCTGTGTGAGACATTCTGAGGGTGATATATATAGACAGACAACTGCCACATCTATAGCGGCTATTGTTAGTGTTATAGTGGCTGAAGAGTTTGTATATACTGTGTGTGAGGGACGGGCACAGCCTGGCCACTATGAAATATTTTAGATAGATAGATAAATAATGTATTTGGGATAGGGTCTGGAGGAATGGAGGCTCTGAAGGCCATCCATATCTGATCAGACACAATTCATGAGTTTGAAGGTCACCCTTGAATGTAGCAAAAAGGAGTTAACACTTATGAATACCTATTACTATTTTGATGACAAAAGAGTTTTACAATCATACGTTTTTTATATGAAGGGTCGAAGCTACATTCGTACATATTAATCTCGTCGTGCCAATTGGCATTTTGCACGAAAATTAGGAAAAGAGGATCACAAGCGATCCAAGAGAGTTAAGGAATATGACTGAAGAGCTTTGTGATTTTTTAACAATGAGGTTGTCCAGATCATCAAATACACAAGGGCCATGACGAGGGTTCGAACTTACGCCCGGGATGATTCCAGACGCTGCTTTAATCGACTAGGCCACGGCATGGTCAAAAGAATTGCAACCGGGAATTCTACTGACTTCACACGGGGTCCTGTAGCCTCATTTGATGCATTACATTACTGTGTTTTCTGAGTGTGTCTAAAAGAGGTTCCTATGTAGGCAGATAAGAAACGTTATGAATGAAATAGGCAGGATCTCTTGAATCATAGAAGAAAGACGTGACTAGAGCAAAGGATTATTTTGCCCCTTTCATTTGCCGCAAATTCAGCAAGACAATTGCAGGGAAAAGAATTTTGTATGGCAATGGTTAGCAGTTGACTGTGAGGAACACTCAGCATCACAGGTATCTGCATAGCAGTTACCTATGATTGCGCGAGGGAAGAGGAACAGGAAATCTCCTGATAACATTTTGCTAAGGTTCTAAAATTATGCCTTGTTTTTATACTGCCATGTGGTGTGTGAAGATACCTTTGTGTGTCACAAATAAACAAAGAATTATAGCTCAGGTTTTGATGAGCTTCTGCGAATAAAAGATCTAAAAGATCAAACTCTCACCATTATCCCATGCATACAAATGCAACGTTTATTTTAATTTACTTTTGAACACATCGAACTATAATTTTAATCAACTGTTTAATTAATTTAATTAATCTTCACAACGGCATATATCAATGAAAATAATTTTGAGGCAATGGAGTGATTCGAACCCTCGTTCTGGTGAATCACAGACACTTGCCCCAACCAACTCAGCCACGATGATACAAAAATCGACCAACCCGGAATTCTACTAAATTCCCTGGGAGGTTCTGGAGGCCCCAAACCGGAGCCCAACCAGGGTTTTACAGCCAACCCGATTGCTTTCAGGCCTACATAAAGGTGTTCACAGTTTTAAGCCCCAGTCAGATTCTTTGTGATCTGATAAACCTAAATAGGCCATGGGGTGAATGAATTCATAAAGACTTTCCCATACTTTCCTCGGGTGTGGTACAGTAGTACAGCATTGAGCTTTGCATCATGCAGACGGAGGTTCTAGCACCAGCTATGGCATTTGGAATTTTCAAGTATTTAAAATGCAATATGTATACTATTCAGGTGTATCATTTGACATACACATATGTATATACAGCATTGCTGGCGTTGTTGATTTTATAATATAAGCTTTCTATGCTTCTATTTTCTTACTCTCAGGATAAAGAAGAGCAATCATGTTTCCGGAATTCATGTTAAAGAAACTATGTGTGATTAATTCATCTTACCTCTTTACCTACTTCACCTTTTTCACGTGTGTATTTAAGATAAATGTGCTCCATATATATAGTATTACGGGCTATTCATTTCCGTGCCAATCCTAGGTGGCTTAATCATCATCATCGATCACCTATATATTCATTCCTTACCAGAAGATGTTCCACAGTGCAACGAAACGTCGTAGAAAATATACCCTTCATGAGTTTTTATGTTTCTTATTAGAAACCTATTCTGGCAACATACAAGGTTTTCCACTCAGGCATAATTAAATACACATACAAATACGCTCTGAAATCTGGACTCTATATAAGTATTCCGTTGTCTCTTAAACAACACTATGATACCCTGAAAGTTAAATGAATACGAATTGAAGCGTATCTGACTGTCTGGAAGAATGAAACTTCCTAGAATCGTGAGCCTCTGACCAGCACACCTGCCCCTTCTACTATTTTCCTGGTCGAGACACTGAGGACATCCTCTCACTTCCCTCCCTCAATACCAGTTGGCCAATTATCACTGAATAGTCCCTTAATAATTCCATTTAACAATACTCTACTGGTAGCCCATATAAAGGGGTTCCTTTTTCAATTACAAACGTTTTATATATTTTATTGGTCATCCATAGTCATCGCATATCTTGTAACAAACAAGGTTGTTGTAGAAATTATTCATTATAGTTCTGGCATGAATACTTCACGAGACCATATGGAAAGTTCCAGAAAGAGTAGTGAGAGGGTAGTCTACCTCACCTTGGAAGCAGGAAGGTCGCCCTTGGGAATTAGAACAGCCAGGCAGAAACAGGTTGCCAGCTCTCCTTGGTTTTATAGGATCACTTTGAGTCATTCAGGTATTAAAGTAACCATAATTAATAACTCCTGTTGTCAAGTATGTAAATTTACGTAACGTCACGTATTAGTGAAGAATCAAATCCCCTTAGTTCAAGATCAGCTGACTGGCGGATGTGGCAACACTCGACCTAGGTCAAGTCGCCGCCGCCTTCCATCCTCCCCCGTACACTTCCAAGACTTTTGTTAAAATCTGAAACTTTTGTTAAATTCAGTAATTAGAGAAATTCAAGTTTTCATTCAAATTGTATTCAATAAAATACCTGTTCAAGTATCAAGAGCACTCTCAATTGTTGGAATAATGAGCAAGTCACCTTCAGTGACGTCAATTGGAGGGGACTAGTGACGGAAGCGGATAAATCTTGACCTCCCTGGCCCCCTCTCAGTCCGGCCCGTTGGCGCCGTGAGGGTGCTTGGTGGACAGCTGCCAGAGTGTGATGCTCCGTGGGACAGTCCTCTGTCCTTTTGTGGCCTCACGCTCCTGCTGCTGTCTTCTCTAATTGTGGCCGGATCGCTTTTCCTTTCCTTATGTTTTGTTTTTCTCCCCCCTCTTCTCCTATCTGCTTGTCGTTTCCTGCCGACCTTTTGCTTGTTTTGGTTATTCCTTTGGACTTCTTCTATTTTGACGCTTAGGTGCTTGAGGAGGCATACTCTTGCACCCGTAGAACTGTAGTACCAACGTCTCGAGCGAGGGGAACCTTTTATTGTCAATTCCCCTTTCGTCGCTGAACCCGATCTCGACGGACTGATGGTTCTTAAGGAGGCGTTTGTGGGGCGTATACTAACGACGCACCCCTAGGGGCCCCGG
>WNGS01005641.1:11964509-11991221 GCA_020271785.1 Procambarus virginalis
TAAGCAGGATACAAGGTTTTACACTGAAAGCAAGTTAGGGCAAAGCTCTACTATAACACACGGAGGTAGTCAGCTTAGGGTAGGGGACCACCCGTGTTTACACTGGGACCCCCGTTAGCATAACAGGCAAGATAAAACATTAACTACACTCCTACACCCCGGTATACTACTCTACAAATAGAACGATAGTATGCCAGACATATCCAAAATGAGTAATGGAGTACTTAACCAACTAAATCACAGAAATAAAGAATTAAGAGGAAGGAGGAGAGCACGTCCGAACAGCACAGTCAGCCAGCAGAGAAGGCCGTCTCAGTCTCGAGCCCTGCAGCATGCGTGTGGTGCCGGGAAGAGCCCAATTGATCATACAGCTATACAATTAAAACATCTTCCCTTATGTCTCATATTGCTACTTTCTCATTCTACGGGTAGTTAAACTTATAACAATGTTACTTAATCCACACAAGTTTAAGAGTCTAAATGCTTTGTGAGCAGCAAGAATAGTCGTACTTCTGGCAGGGCTGATTACAAACAGCATCAGCTCTCTATGCGTCCCTGCCATATTGTCGTTTAATAAGCTCAATTTTGACCTCTGGTTTCCATCTAAAGAACCCAGAGTCGTAACACTCTATCAAGACAGAGAGAGCATTATTTGTGTCAGCACTTCTTTTATGTTCTTTAAGTTTGTCATTAAATGTATGGCCAGTTTCGCCAAAGTATTGGAGATTGAAAAGACGAACATGAAATAGAGTAGACACCATCAGCATTAGAAGCAGGAGGAGCTGTGTGAACTAGATTGCTACGAAGTGTGTTAGTTTGTCTGAAAGTGAGCTTTATGTCAAGGGGACGAAAGGTTTAGTAAAAGATTTGAGTTCAGATATGAAGGGAAGGCAGAATACAGTGCTATAGTGTTGGAAGCAGGTTTAGGATGAAAGAAATTTCGTTTAGCTTCAGAATAAGCACAGTTGATAAAATGCAAAGGGTAACCAAGGCGAGAGAATGATTTATAGATAAAGGCAATTTCAGAATTAATAAACTGAGGGTCGCTGATGCATAGAGCGCGGAGGAAGAGAGAGATGAGGACACTTTTCTTAACAGAAGGAGGATGGTAGGAAAAGCAGTGAATGTGCATGCCACTATGCATGGGTTTGCAGTTGACAAAGAAAGAGAACCCGGACACAGAGCTGTGAACGTGAACGTCAAGAAAAGAAAGGAGGTAATTAGTGTTCCATTCAATTCTGAAATGGATAGGAGCCAGATTGTTAAGACAGAAAAGGAAAGGCTGGAAAAGACTAGGGGTTATGAGGTCATAAAGCAAAAATGTCATCAACATAGCGAAGCCAGAAAGAGGGACGAGTATCAGTAGTAGGAAGAAGAGCAGTTTCGAAGTATTCCATGTAGAGATTGGCAAGAACAGAGTAGAGAGGGGAACCCATAGCGACACCGAAGGTTTGAGTGTAATATTTACCGTTGAAAGAGAAAGAATTACAGTCAACACAGAGTCTAATGAGTTCGAAGAAAACGTCAGTGTGACACGGGAGAGGAAGAAGGCCCTCAGTCGCCTTCTGTCTAAGGAAAGAGAGAACGTCATCGAAGGAAACATTAGTGAACAGGGAGTCGACATCAAGATTAAGCATCTTACAAGAGGGCTGCAGGCGCAATCTTCTATGAAGTCCTGAGAGTGACGAAGGTGGACAGGAGAAAAGTGCCAAGGTAAGGTGTCAGAGTTTTAGCGAGCCAGGAGGCAAGAGAATTGCTGACTGAGCCCCGTGAAGAATAATAGGACGAAGAGGAACACCACGATTATGAGTCTTAGGTAGACCATAGAAATAAGGAAGAGAAGGGCAGATGACACGGAAACGTCTTTTTCCTTTACTATCCTCTTCTTATTGGGTGGTATATTAGGAGCTGCCTCGTATGGGCCAATGGGCCTTCTGCAGTTATCTTTGTTCATGTGTTCTTGTGTGCATGCATGCTGATCAAGATATTGACTAGACCTAGAATTAGTTCACTTAAAGGTATAATCACTGAGCACTAACTCGGGACTGAAGAGTCTCCAATAGCAAGAGATGGACTCATTGTGCAACAAACATCATTAATATATTCGATATAACAAATACATTCTGAGAGTGGTGTCGACGAAATACATGCTGACTTCGTCATGTAAACCCCTTGGGAATCATTGCCAGCAGACTTTAAGATTATTGCTCTTTAAGGAAAAAGAACCAGACTAATCCTCATCTGCTACGTAATATTGCACAGATGTGTATAGAAGCAAACTTGGCATCCGAACGCTTCACTTACTTCACAAATGAACCAGTAGACCAGCAGGGACAAGAAATCGGAGCTGTAGTTATAGCAGGTACCGTAAATAGTTGGAGACTCTCAAACGGGTGTTCAACTTTCCAAACAGAGATGCTAGCAATTCAAAAGGCTATGGAACATGCTCTTGCTGAACACGAACAATATGTTATCATACATACAGATTCGAGAACTGCTATTGAAACCTTGCAACAAGAATGCTTACGTGAAAACATTAATCTGATCATAAATGTCATATCATTACTGCAAACACCCAAAATCAAGGCCTGAGTTCCATGTCATGTGGGAATAATAGGAAATGACATTGCAGACGAAGCTGTAAAACTTGCAAGTAAGAGAAGAAATGTAGACATTTACATACCACAGAGTCTATCACAGATTAAGAAACATAATTATAAATAGAGCAATGCATAAGGTGTATAGTGACCACAACACAGCAGTTGCAACATTAGGTTTTGTGGGTTGGTACAAGAATTCAACAAACTATGAACCACCTATTTTGGTGAAAGGGGGCAGTAGAACAACAGAATTACACTTACATCGCATCAGGCTTGGATACCCATGTGAATGGGAAATGGGCTTACAGGTTCCAGAAGATGAGAAGAAATATTAGCACTGTGCAGAAATTCCCGACAGACCACTGGAACATTATCTAACACAGTGTAGTTACAAACCCAATAAGATTTCAACAGTGTGATTTCAACAGGGTCAACAGTGTGAAATTGAAGTGTGATTTGTGTGTTGTTTTGGGAGTGGAGATGTTTGCTGCATTCAACAGAGCAGAAGTTGCTATACACATTCAAATCTTACTGAAGTGGCCGTGCGAGAATAATCATTCTCCGCCTAAGTAAAACAGAAACAAGTAACACTTTTAGTGGGCGAGCCAGAGGCTAAGGGCCCGTGCAGGAAAATCCCTGCAACAAAAAAAAAGTACATCATTGTTGGAAAAGGCAGAAAGTTGTGGAGGGTGTGGATGAAAAATACGTGTTCCCAGTGACGTTTAAAAACTGTGAATACTATCTAGTTAAGTGTTTTTTGTGTTGTTCTGTAAGAGGTATTTAAATGGTGTATGAATTAAACCCTGGAAGAGTTTGATCTGATTCCAGAATTTTTGAGGTCTGTCTTGTATGTTGTTCAGCTTGTGCAATGAAGTGTTTCCAGAGTTTTGTGTGGTCTTCGTATAGGCTGATAAGGATTTGATTTTTCAGTGTAGTGAGGTCCCAGAGGACTTGTCCATGGCGATGTAAATTCAGTGAGAAAGGAGAATGATAGCAAGCTAAGAGACGTTTGGAGAGAATGGAAGGAGTGAAACTGAAGTGTGATTTGTGTGTTGTTTTGGGAGTGATGATGTTTGCTGCATGTATGATGGTGTCTTGCATTTTGAGTGTTTGTATGTCAATATAAGTGTGGTGTTTGTCGTTATATTCCTAAGTGAGGCCAGTATAATCAGTGTGTTGTTTGAACATGTCCCAAATTACACGATGATAAGAGAAGTGGGGAGTGGTGGGGATAAGAAGAAGATTGTTGGATAATGTGAGGATGAAGGGGATGTGATCAGAGTCCGTAAGGGGACCTAGTGAGACATGGTGTTGAAGATGGTTTCCAGGTATGTTAGTTTGGATAAGATCAGGTCTGCCATAACATGTGGGAGTGAAGGAAGTTATGAAGTCAGAGCCAATGAAGAAGATTCTTTTCTGAATGTATAATTTATGAAGTTGTTAACCATGTTGATTTATGTTATTGTGGTGGAATGTAGTGTGTTGTGCATTGAGATCTGCAAGCATGAAAGCAGGCAAGTGAGTGTGATTAAAGAGAGTGATAATGCCTTGCATGGGAATGTCATCGTCAGGGCGGATGTAGGGCGTGCAGATTTTGAGAGGTCCTATGTTGGTGTGGGCTTTGACAGCTAGAAAATGTTTGTGAAGCTAGGGTGTGTATAAGAGTTTGTGTTTATAGGAAGACTTTATGAGTATGCGTGAGGTCCTAAATCCGATGTCCAAAGGGCTTGGAAAGGTTGGGGGAGGGGGGGGGAGGAAGAGTGAAGAGGATTTTAAATTCTGGAAGAGGATTTGGATTGGGAACGTTTATTACATTCTAATATGCACGTGGGCCGAGACTAAGACCAGATTAAGGATAGGTCACCCCAAGAGGCAAGCAGAAAAGTGGGGACAGAAGAAGAAGAAGAATTGGGGAGAGAGGAAGAAGCTTTAGGAGAAGAAAAGAGCCAGGGCTTGACCCTGCTGCTATATTTTATGCGACGTTTTATAACAGCACACAAAGAGTACGACGGCAAGAGAAGCACTGGGCAGTTTTGGAGACCCACTCCAGCAGCGAAAACGAATTTCGGAATCACCTCAGCCTTGGAATCTAGCGGTGTGAAAGTCAGAGTAGCATGAGGCGGAGGTACTGAGTTGGACATTTTTCCGCAATTATAGGGAGTTAAAATTATACAATCCCCAATTATAGGGAGGCTTCTGGGAGGAACTTGGGTGGGTTTTGATCTAGAAGACTTGTTGGATGTGGAGACTGGTCTTGGTGCAGATAATATTTTATTTTCTCTTGACGCTGGGTTCAGAGAAGAGAAACTGCAGAGTATTTGCCATCACAGACTAGGCATCGTTGGAATGTAGCAGTGCATTCCTTGGAGTGGTGGTTTTTGGCGCAGAGACTGTTTTTCGCTGTCTGTTGCTGGCACTTCCGGGTGGTGTGGGTGTACTGGTAGTGCAGAAAACAACGGTGCAGTTCGACGTTGCGTTCTTTCTTCACGGTGACTGGTGGGGTTGTGAAGCCGAAGCATTTAAATTCTCAGGTGGATGCCAAGTCAGCCGTAACGGAGGTAGTGAACGTCACCTTTAGTGTTGGGCGTTGGTGTAGGTCGTTAGTGATGATTCTGGCCGTAGTCGCCGTCATTGTTGGGTTTTCAGCGTTGATACTGTCGACGAGTTCATGGGTAATCCAGGAGCTAACTTTCCTGACAGTTTATCAAGGTCACCGTCCTCAGAGTAGACAGTACAAGGCCTTCGTCGTCATGACTGATGTCCATGGGAGTTGATGACTTGCAGGATCTCACTCCTAGTGAACGCACGTTCCCTCGAGAACCTGACCTTCACCATGTAGACCATGGTGCAATGAGCGACAGCTGTAGCCGAAGCAATACAGCTGCCTCCCCCCCTCCCCTTCAACGGGGCGCAGGACCGATCAAAGTATGCTCCCTCACTTATGTGTGGCTACCCAGCTCGCTGAGGTGAGGAGTAACTAGAGACACGACTTGCCGCACCTTCTGTTTGCTGTAAACCCAATGTTGCGCGTGGTGGCATGCATTGTTAAAATTCATTGCTTGTTACATTTGTGTTGAACTGTAGCTCGAATAATTTACTCTGATGCTTTTCTAAATATTTTACTGGAATTGTAATAGTTTTAGTTCAGGATCTGGACAAAAAAATAAGTCTAGTGAGTTATTAGCAACTGCAACATATTTCCATATTGCATTAAGTTTATGAATATTACCATCTGGAGGGTTATCAACGCTACGACAACACTCCCGGGTAGAACAGAATAGGTTGGGCATATTTCCTCTCCCCTAATGTCTCTGGTCACCTAGTAGTAAATATAGTATTTTCCCAGGAGTTAGTTACCGGTTGCTGGGCTCCATCCTGGGACGGATCAGTGGTTCAACCTTGGGGGAACTAGCTCAAAATAAACCTAACACAAACATACAAAGAAATCCCATCAACGTTATGTGTCAAAGAGAAAATTAGAAGGAGCCATGAGAAGGATTCGAACATGCACACGAGATGTTCATGCATACAACCTGAACCACTCTACCCCTAAATGTTAACAACAATGCAACATTTGATTCAACTGAATCCTCTAGTGGTCCTGGTGCTTCCACTGAAACCCAGCAGGATTTCACGCATTGCCCGAATGCACTCTGGCTCTGGCGTAAGAGTTCTACTCATAACGCATTTGGAGTAGAATTCAGGACCTCTAAAAGATTCAGTGAATCCCAGGTTGCATTGGTTTTTTAGCATGTCGTAGCCGAGTGGCTTAAGGCGCAAGCTTAGGAGTAAACCCAGAGTGTAGGTTCGAGTCCTATTCATGGCTCCTTCTGATTTTCTTATAATAAATAATATAATAGACTTAGTTTTGCATAAGCGAGAATCAGTTCTCCTGTCTTATAACTTTTTCATCTTTGTATCTGGAGAGACATTAAATTCAAAGGGCCTAAAACTGCTTATAGTTTAACTCATTTCTTATTAAGAATTTTTCGCAGAAAACATTTCTTAATTTCACAGTTACTTTGGTGAGCTGATAAGAAATAAATATATACTATTTGCGATAAATTCTACACTGACACCCTCACCAATATTGGTCACCAGGTTACCTTTGTCCTGTCTAAGAATATGCACTTTCTCTTATTTTATAATTTAGTAAGTTAGTTTTCATTTTGCGCATTAGTCTGTCTTCTCAAGAGAACAGACCATTTGTGCTTGCAGTACGTAGTTGTATACTTCCTGTTAATTTCCCTGGTCCAAGAGCCAGGTAGGAAGTGATACTGTGCTGTCTTGCGCATTCTCCATGGTAATGCTTTTGTGTATTACCTGATTCGATGAACTAATATTGTCGAGAGGTTGACAAGTAACTGGATTTACTACAAAGTCCATTACCGCCAGGCCTACTGACGCTCCTGGCAGAATGGTTGCAAAATGTCGTCCAATGACATGCAGCACTCGGGCTTCCCTCTGATAGTTCATCTCATCACAGCGTATGAGGTGTTGAAACTGGTTTAGAAACAGTGTCTCATTTAGATCCTCAGTCAGGTAATGGATCGCTGACCCACTGAGGACGACACCATAAACAAAATAAAGTCACATGCTTTTGTTCATCCCTGAATAGCAAAAATTTTCAAGTTTCTTCGACAGCTTTCTCCTGGAGAATGTTATGAAAAAAGATGCATTACAAATTTTCAACTACAGTTTTGTTACGAGCTCTGAATGTGTTTAGGGCGACATTGCATAAATTAGACGGAGAATGTGCTGACCATTTATTTGCAAAGTACTAATTTTCTAAGATTATGAGTAATACAATTATGAGTAATACAATTATGAGTAATACAATTTTGTTTCAGAAAGTACATTTGCGAGATGACTACCAATGGGTCTGAATTTATGATTTAAAGATTAAAATTGTATATAATATTATTCTTTTCTTAATGATTATATACTTAATTATATACTTTTCTTAATTATATACTTATAATGTATATAATATTCTTTTCGCACCCCTTGTTATTACCAAACTTGACTGGCCTTCCTCAGGAACAAGTCCCTACCAACATCCCACAACACCGGTGACATATTTAAATTGATCAAAGAATTCCACGAATACATCTGGGATAATGGACAATCAATTTCTTGTTTTTTCATGCAGTGATATAATGCTAATTTTTTTCTACAGAAGAGCCGCGACAGACATGGCTCTGGCCGGCGTATCTGAGAAATGCTTAGAGCCGATAGATATGGCTCTTGCAAGAGTTTCTGAGAGACATCTGAAGGCAACAGATGTGCCTCTTGCAAGAGTTTCTGAGAGACATCCGGAGGCGACAGATGTGGCTCTTGCAAGAGTTTCTGAGAGACATCCGGAGGCCTCTTGCAAGAGTTTCTGAGATCCGTGTGCCTCTTGCAAGAGTTTCTGAGAGACATCCGGAGGCGATGGACATAGATATAACCGTAGTTTGTGAGGAACGCAGGTTTTCTTTGTAAGATATTTTATTAAAAACGATCTCCTTCTGAGCTTTGTGTTCAAGTTCCCTTCATTTTTCCAGCGCTTGATCCACCTGCACACGGTAGAGACGCTCTTGCCTGTTTCCCTAGCAACAGCTCGGGCCGACATTCCGCTCTTCCACATTCCAACAAACATAGCACGGTCAACCAGAGAGGTTTTTTCGGTAATTTCTTTTCGCACCATATCTGTGTGAAACAAAATAAGTGCCTTCAGATTCATGTTTCTGAAAGTGTCACTAAATTAATAAACATAAATACCAAGAAATTAAAGCATTGCTGGTGCTATTTGAATTGCTGCAATATGATCAATATTTTGCAATCGTTATTATTCCAGCATTGGAATTTAGAACCTGTGCTCACTAAATACAAAAATGGAGTAACAAAATTTGCGTCTTTGACTCATATAGATCAATATAAAATTACGACTTGACAGCGAACCATACCAGATCAAAATATTGGTATCTTCATTAGTACTAGAGTGTTTGTTATATATTTTATAAATCTGTTTTGAAATTGTATGATGTTATGTTTATACTTGTTAACTAAATAAACAAGCCCATTTGCATGACAAAACCAGCTTTTTTTATCGTGAAAGCAAAACATTTTCATGACGTTAAAACCCAATCGTTTAATAACTAAATTGCCTCTAGCAGGTAAATACTTGACCATCTTAACTGCTCTCTGATAACACATCATGACGCTAGAAATAGTTCCTGGTTTTTAATGTGCAAGTTTGAAAGTGTGCTCTATGCAAGATATTTGTCATAAAATCTTCATTTAAGTCCTAACAGTTCAGCTATTAAGTATTCACTTGGAGTGGACGATAGCGTGACGGTCTCGCCTCTAGATGGTCGGCGTTAAATCCCCGACCGTCCAAGTGGTTGGGCAGCATTCTTTTCCTCCAGATATTCACATATCCTTATTCTCATCTCCTTTCTAAGTGCTATATAGTCGTAATGGCTTAACACTTCCGCCTGATAATTACCTACCCACCTATCCTCACGCTTGTCCACGGAAACGTGTGACCTACGTGTCACTGGCGTGTCTCTCTTAGAACATATGTGTCATCCGTTCAGTAGTTCAGAGAGGAATTAGTATTAGGCTGTTGGGTATTTATCTACCCATTGAGTATTAAATTGTTACTGAGGGATTCTTGTGAGTCTATAAGTACAATTATAAGTATATGTATAAGTATAGGTATAAGTATAAGTCTTTAAATAGCCATTATAATAAATGACTGAAGTGGCTTGTAATATTAAATGGTATGGGATTTTTACCAACAATGAAAATTTGTTTGTATTCCGCCCGAAATTGGAATTGGAAAGCGTGACTGAAGATCGATTGACTTATGAAGCTTACAAAGATGAAATTACAGTCAGTGATTTTCGATTGTTAAATGCAGTTATTAAATAAGTACGGCTAAAAATAATTACTTCAAATTTAGCGGAATTAAAAAATGCCAAAGATTCGAAATCTGCAGTATTAAAACTACGAGACTGTTGTAATCGAGGAAGGCAGTGTAGTACAGTGATGGCATGAATTTGCTTGGATATATAGGCACATCTGGCAAGTTACTGAGGTAGAGTCATTTCACAAGCATGCAGCTTGTAAACTCTGACGAGCCGGTAAAAGATTAACTGGAACAATATATTATTGAATGAAAAACTTGATATGAGATTAGGCCTCCTGACCTACTTTACAATCAACGATATAACTAAGTCATTGAATCTGGTATACAGGACGACATCCTAACAGTTTATCTGTTAAGTTATCTTAAGTTACTGCATATCTAATAAATTCATCCCTGCCCTGTTTTTTCATTGCAGGGATATTCCTTCACGGGGCCTAAGCCTCTGGCTGGCCCACTCGGTTCTCGTTGTGTGTTAATGAACAATACAAAGTTTCATCTTCAAATTCGCAAATTAAAGAATGTATATTATCTTATGAAATAGATTGTAACCACATGGAATATATTAGAGTTTAAATCTACAATTTAGACCTATTGTCATATGAATAATTTTCTGTCGTGTGTGTTAGTGAATATGACCAGCATACTCAATTCCAGTTAGGCAAATTTTGTTACTAACTAGTCATTCGTGTCCGTACTGAGAGAGGAACTAGTCAATACTATCTATGCTGAGAAAAGACCTAGTCAATAGTGTCAATACTGAGAGAGGAACTAGCCAAATGTGTCTGTGCTGAGAAACTATTCATTCGTTTCGATGCTGAGAAAGAATCTAGTCAACAGTGTCTATGCCGATACAGTAACTAGTTAATAGTATCGGTGCTCAGAGATACTATTGAATAATGTCTATGCTGAGAGAGAAAAACTAGTTATTTGTGACGGTGCTGACAGAGGAATTAGTAAATAGTGTCGATGCTGAGAGAGAAACTAGTTATTTGTGTTGGTACTGGGAGAGGAACTAGTTATTCGTGTTGACACTGAAAGAGGAACTTGCTATTCTTGTGGGTACTGAGAGAGGAAATTGCTTTTCGTGTCAGTGCTGAGGAGAAGAACTAATCTTTCGTATGGGCGCTGAGAGATCAACTAGTTACATACAGAAATCACAATAGCATGATATAACAAATGAAAAAACCACAAGGGATTTGATGTTTTAAGGCGTATCTGGGAATATCCCGTGAGTAGGTTCGAATCCTCATCATGGCCCTTGTGGATTGGAACTAGTGTAATGATCTGGTGCTCAGTTCATGGCTTCTCCCCTCTCTCCTTCCCCTTCCCCTTCCATTCCCTCGTTCTCCCCTCCTCCGTTGCCTCATTCCTCTCCTTCCCCTCCCTTCCCAATTGTCAATCCGACCCTCTGGTCATTCTCCCCCCACCCCCTTGTTGGCAGTTCCTGTCATATACTACTCTAGTAAAACAACCCCTTAGGCAAGTGGTCAAGTCACTTGTTCCCCCAATCTCTATTTCTCCAATCCCTCCAAATCGTTGTCGCCCAGTCCTTCCAATCCCCTTTTCCAATCCATTTCCCTGCTCCTCTTTATTTTGCTACTAACCATTTGACAGGTTTAGGACCAGGGACGAATTACCATAGTTCTTAAGTTTCGAGTGAGAGGGCTAGGTACCATAAACTCGGCCTACAGTCAGTGGTTTAGACTCTCTGGTGCCAGGTCCGGGCACTAGGCGTGGGAACGGTTCATGAGTCTACAGGATTTTAACATAATTTTCAGGATAGGCCTATGTCACCAAGGAGGCCTAGGGGTGGGGCTAAGTCAAAGTTTTGACTGGACTAAGAGTAAGACTCTGTAGGGATTGGTTGAAGCCATGGAGGCCTGTGGAGGCAGAGTCCCCAGGGTAGGGCCTGTCCATGCCATTGGCCCAGCCTCAGAATATTCCAGCTTTGCTTTGATTTGATTGGTTCTCCTAGCAGGAGCCAAGCTCCAGAGCTAAACCTTAGGTCTCCCATGGGTAGTTTAAGATTATTCAAGTCAGTGTGTCATGGGGTTTCAACTGGGGTACAGGTTTTCTGATCTGGGGGCAGCCAATCAACATCTTGGACAGATTGCAGTGTAAGGTAATTGTGCTGAGTTTTCATGTACATTTGAGTCATTCCATTGCCTTTAGGATATTTATTAGAGTAGGGTATGTTTTCAATTTTGATTTAAATATTTGATTTCAATACGTGCCTTAAAATAATAAAGTATTTTGTTAATGTAACTGTGTTTAGTTATCTGTTCCCCCTTTTAATTATTGTTGCAGATTCATATCCATCTGCGGGGTATTTTGATAATTTCCCCTGTGTTCTCCTCCAGTAATGAATATTAAAGTTGCCCTTGAATCCCCATCAGTTAAGTAAAGATTACCTCTTTAATTCCCAAGCATTTTACCAAGATTATTTGCCCCTGAGTTCTATGATTATTGATTCCCTTTCCTTCCTGGGGAAGCAATAATTTAGACACATTCAAATGATTAGGGAGGTGGTGGCAGTTTTTTAATGATTTTTAATTATTAGTTTTAAAGTAATATCCCTATGCTTGTCGTTTCCTCCTCATTTAATAGTTCAGCTTATATTCGTGGCAACTCAGTAAGGGGTCATACAGTGTCATACACTGTAGCAGTGTTAAGCTGGGGTATTGAGTGGAGAGAAAGGGCAGTAAGGGTAGAGAAAGTTAGGTTTATTTACACTAGTTATTTGTCTTGGTAATGAGAGAGAGGAACTATTTACTCGCGTTGGTGCTGAGAGAGAAACATATCAGTTGAGATGGTCATTCAGCAACACAACCTTAACCACCTTATCAGGTCACCTTATACAGCACAGTCATGCATCTAGTTCAACAACAATCTATAAACCATATACAACACTTTTGTAGTGAATTCCGCACCCACTCATACACCATACACTACAGAAGTAAATGTAAGGTAATGAAACTAGGAGGAGGAACTAGGAGGCCAGTCACTGGATACCGAATGGGAGATGAAGTCCTTCACGAAAAGGGCAAAGAGAAAGATCTGGGAGTTGATATCACGCCAAACCTGTCTCCTGAAGCCCACATCAAAAGAATAACATCAGCGGCCTATGCGAGACTGGCTAACATCAGAACTGCTTTCAGAAACCTGTGTAAAGAATCCTTCAGAACCTTGTATACCACATATGTAAAGCCAATCCTGGAGTATGCAACCTCAGCTTGGAGCCCATATCTAGTCAAGCACAAGATGAAGGTGGAAAAAGTTCAGAGGTATGCCACTAGGCTAGTCCCAGAACTAAGAGGCATGAGTTATGAGGACAGACTACGTGAACTGCACCTCACGTCGCTGGAAGACAGAAGAGCTAAGGGAGACATGATCACCACATACAAAATTATCAGGGGAATTGACAGGGTGAACAAGGATGGATTATTTAACATGGGTGGCACACGCACAAGGGGACACAGGTGGAAGCTGAGTACCCAAATGAGCCACAGAGACATTAGAAAGAACTTTTTCAGTGTCAGAGTGGTTAGTGCACTAGGAAGTGATGTGGTGGAGGATGACTCCATACACAGTAGGCTCAGGAATCTGTACATCAGTTGATTGACGGTTGAGAGGCGAGACCAAAGAGCCAGAGCTCAACCCCGCAAGCACAATTAGGTGAGTACAATTAGGTGGGGGTGAGTTCACTCATACACCTTATACAGCACCCACTCATACACCTTATACAGCACCCACTCATACACCTTATACAGCACCCACTCATACACCTTATACAGCACCCACTCATACACCTTATACAGCACCCACTCATACACCTTATACAGCACCCATTCATACACCTTATACAGCACCCACTCATACACCTTATACAGCACCCACTCATACACCTTATACAGCACCCACTCATACACCTTATACAGCACCCACTCATACACCTTATACAGCACCCACTCATACACCTTATAAGTACACACTCATACACCTTATGCAGTATCTGCATATACACTTTATACGGCACCCACTCATACTCCGTATACAGCACCCACCCATACACCTTACACAGTACACACTCATACACCTTATACAGCAGCCACTCCTACACCTTATACAGTACCCACTCATACAGCTTATGCAATACCCACTCACACCCTATTCAGCACCCACTCATACACCTTATACAGCACCCATTCATACACATTATACAGCACCCACTCATACACCTCCCACTCATACAGCTAATACTGCACCCACTAATACAGATTATACGGGTTCCACTCACACAGCTTATACATTACTCACTCTTACACATAATACAGCATCCACTCATTCAGCTAATGCATCATCCTCTCAAACACCTTTTACAGGACCCACCCATACAACTTTTACAATACCAACTCATTCACCTTATACATCTCACACACATGCTCTGTATTCAGCACACACTTAGTATGTACCACAAAAGCTAATACAGAACACACACTTTTATATCTAATACAGCATATACATTTGACCTGACTCACACCTATACAGGTCACACATTCATAAATTTGACCTGACTCACACTTATATACCTCACACATTCAACACATTTGACATGACTTACACTTATCCACCTTACACGTTCATAGATTTTATCCAACACAGACTTATACTTTGTTCTGACATGACATATATTCAGATAACTTTCCATAAATGTTCAGTTAAAATGGACTGTAACGACACCTAACTCTGGTCGAGCTTCACAGCCAGCTCTTACACATGTGACACAACAACAGTTTGACAAGTAACTATAATGTCTTACTTACGAACTAACACGGACGAGCTTCAGGGAGTAAGTCTTCTGCGGCTTGTTCTTGGCTTGGGATCCCAGAGAGCAGTGAGTGGTTAGGGAAGGTGCGGCCGGTATTGTCCACCTGGCTGTTGGCCCCGCCTTCCTTGTCCTCGTCCACCGTCCGGGTGTCGGCTCCGCCGTCCTTGTCCTCGGCCACCGCCCGGGTGTCGGCCCCGCCTTCCTTGTCCTCGTCCACCGTCCGGGTGTCGGCCCCGCCTTCCTTGTCCTAGGCCACAGTCTGGGTGTTGGCCCCGCCTTCTTTGTCCTCGGCCACCGCCCGGGTGTTGGCCCCGCCTTCCTTGTCCTCGGCAGTTGATAGGAGAAGAATAGGCGCCTTGCTGGTGATTCAGGTAGGACTGATTTAATATCTACTGAGAGGGTCATCAGGGGTGATCAGGAGAGTCCGTCTCTTCCCCGACCCCCTATTTCACGCTTCTTCTAAAATAACTGATTATTCTATACAGCATTATAGATTATCTGGATTTCTTGCTTAATTCAATTCTTTTCATTAAAATTGTGAGCTTTGTCAATGCCTGTCAGTATGTTGTAAGTTGTGATTTGTTACACCCTCATCTAATATTTAGGGTAGAGAGATGTTGTATGTAGTAATTTGTATAGAAAGAAGGAGACAATATAAACAAGGGAGTAGTAGGGGTTTACAGAGGCGGCGTGTCAGCTGTTAACTGGCAATATTCCTTCTCCCAACAAAGGAATTACCTTCAGATTGTAACGATACCATCCTTTAACCTCCTACTGATTAAAAGTTGGTCGTAATGAAGAAAAGTTAAAGAAAATATATACAGAAACCAGAGTTCTACTGAGTAACCTTCCGTACAATCCCCCGAGATCCAAACGTTGACCATTTGGATATCACGAACTCGGATATCCTGTCTCCTCCATGTCAAACTACAATTATGAATATTCGCCGCCACCACCTGCTAAGCCTGAGTGAAACTCTCAATTGATGGAAAGCAGGATACCATCAATTAAGCTGTCCCGTGAAATTCTATCCCCAATTAAATGGACGAGGAGGATAAGCTTTACGTTAATGTGAAACTTACGAGGAAAGGGATTATCTTTTTTAATTACGAAAATACTTGTTGGTTTGCATGCAGAGACTAAGGTGTAGACATTTGACTTGCATTAAAAAATATTGTAAAAATAACCTAGTAAGCCAAACACCACTAAACACAATAAATTCTATAATTATTTCTTAAATCAAAATTTATGCATCAAAACAATATTCAACAAAGTCCCTGACTATAACCCTAGTGGATGGAGGCACTGAAAATCGTCAATCAATAAAAGTGGATTCCTATGGTATACCAAACTGAAGACAAACCTCAATACCACTACTGAGCTTGATGTTGTTGCCAGCCTCCAGGGAGAGATGTTGTTCCCAAGTGGGTGTCCAGTCTACACTGACTATCTTTCCTTCTCTTTCAATCCGAGAGGGCTGCCCTAGTATTCCTCCCCCTAGTTATCAATTACCAAGCAGGGTGAATTGAACAAACTAAAATCCTAATTACTGGCAAACCTTAGATGGTTGAATTATCAAATACAGGTAGTATTTACATTAGTCATCGTGGCCAAAGTTATATCAATTACAATAATTCTAGAGATCTGAACTTTGTACCTCGTGAATTAAATAATATGGAGGGTTTTGGTGACCCTTGGTCCCAGATAGGTCAAGTGAGTAATTATCAAAAGAAGGCACCAAACCGGGAAGGCTATGTAGCACCATCAAATGTGCGGAATAATCAGAAGGCGCTAAATATCACCAAGGATGCCAATACGAGAACAAAACCCCATAAGGCGAACGATATCAAAAGTATCCGAGTCACCAAGAATTCTATTGAGAGACAGGTGACCGCGACGGGCGGTCGGAAAGCAAGACACACGCTCGTCCTGGAAGTCAGGACATTCAAGAAGGACATGCACGACCGTAAGAGGGACAATGCAATGAGGACAATAAGGAGCAGGGTGGTGTTCCATCAAGTGACCATGGGTTAAGCGAGTATGGCCAATACGCAACCTTGCCAGAGCCGTTTCCCATCGCCGGTTACAGTTTTTTTTTTTTTTTTTTTTTTTATTGTTTTCTACCACAGACGTGGCCACACATTAACAATGCTAACCAGCATATATACATTTTCTTCTGTCCTCCATAGACAGGGTTAGAGATGTGTTAAACATATATTTGAAGGGTTTATTGAACAATCAACCACTGAAGGTGAGTCGGTGCTTTAAAAATGCTAAGCTAACCTATATACGTAAATACATAGATACACAGATTTATGTATGCCTTACATAAAGTGTTCGATGTGTCATCTACACAGTGTCATTAATGTACATTTACAAAGGTGAAATGTAATTCTGATCAGCTTCCATATATACTTTATACCCATACATACACATACACACACATATACATATATACACACATGCATTCACAGACATTTATCTCATTTACTCTGACAGGGTGAGATAGCTGATAAAGAAACTAGTGTGCAATTAAGCACTTAATCACTGAAGGTGATTAAGGTGCTTTTACAAGCTCAGGTTACAGTGGTAGGAGGTCGGCCACGAGGAAACACAACATTTAAGAGTACGTAGTTTGTTGCCAGTAACAGACGACCAAGAAGCCTGCCAACGGGTATGGATGGAGGAATAAATAACCGGGTAAAAGTCGGAATATGGAATACCTTTACGAGAGATGGGACAAGAGTGGACAGCTTCCTTGGCGGCAGCATCCGCTCACTCATTTAAAGACACACCAATATGGCTGGGAACCCAACAGAAGTCAACCGACTTAAATATACTGTGAACAAGAAACAGCCAATGCTGGATCTCGACAACTACTGGATGAACCAGATTAAAGGACCCAAGAGCCATGAGGGCACTACGAGAGTCAACAACAACTACAAAGGAAGACTGACAACGAGAAAGCAGGAGACGAAGAGCATAGAGAATAGCATAAAGCTCCGCCGTGAAGATATTAGTCTCCAGAGGTAAGCAACACATAAATGAGATCAGGAAAAACAACAGAGTAGTGTCGGGGTGCACATGGTTCTTGGGTTTGGGTTAAAGCAACAGTAGACTGGATCTCCTCTCCAGGTGGTTGCTCCGACAATAACCCTTACTCACCGTCGTTCTACGGGTCTTCCCTCGATCCTCTAGGCTCCACTGCACGCCCCGGAGAGTACCCCAGTCGATCTCACAACCGGCCTTAAGTTGTAAGATGAGTGGAGACACAGATCGTTCCCTCAATCTGTGGCCCGCCCCGACACAGAACTCTCACACAGCCTTCAAGGTCGCCAACTGGTGTTTTTAGGTGTCCAGTAACACAGCAGTGGTCAGGTGTAATTGTGGTAAGAGCAATTTCAAATAGTATGTTCTCAGGCAAGTCACTCTGTCTTACTTCCTTACACGGTCACAAGATCAATGGAAGGGATGATATCAAACACCAAAGAGTTTTGGTATTTTACTTAAAAGACAACGAGAAATATAAATGCATCAAAAAACATATCGGGATCATAGTATAACAGCTGCTCACTCCGCCGCAAATAATGACAAATAATCCAGAACGCACCAAATGGTAACACACGACAACCCCTCGCGTCACCTGTCAAAGTCAGCAGCTCCGGGCCCTAGCACCCGTGAGAAAAGACTAGTACTTGTTTTGTAATTCTGTCACGATCCCCGTTTATTTAACTTTTCGCAAAACACTGTATTTAACATTCACATGGCATACTTATGATTTCACTGGCCTCACGATCAATATCTTATTCACACTGCACTCACAGTGACTTTTCACCGTACCAAAAGATTACTCTATTCGTAATAATATTTACTGTGAATGCACTTGCTTGATCACTGAACTTATCTTTACATCTATACTTTCTCTTAAAGATATATCACTGGCAATCACTTCACGTATATGATATTATTCAGTACACAGGCATGTACATAGATAAATCAGTAATCAAATTACAGGCATATATATATATATAAATCATGAAGATCAATACACAGGCATTTATATCAATAAATCATGGAGATCAATACACAGGCATTTATATAAATTCTGGGCTCATAGCCTAACACCAATATCTGGTTTACTACCAATATATATAATAATAATAATCACAAGAAATGAATTAGTCACAGTAAATTCCTTAATGAATCCTGGTGCTTGCACACACCCACACATAGATATATATGTAAACTAATAATGTGAGCACTCTGGGTAGCCTCACCACACACTGTGCTCTCTGTGACTTAGACTCAGGTGAGACTTGCTCACGACATAAAATATTCTGACAAGTATCTATAGCTAATTAAAGGGGAAATGGAAGGGTAACTGTAAACACCTACTTTACCTATCCTAGGATGACAGTTGGGTTGTAGCTCCTGGTCCAGGCTCTCACCTCGTACACCCTCCAGAAACACAAGCCAATGCCTTAGGATTTTCGCGTCTCGCCGCTTTCTGTACACTGCAGGTCCGTGCTTCCCCTACAGTACGTCGCCGGTTGAAGTCGGTCTCCTGGCCGTCAACTTTCCTCCCAACTACGGCAGCCAGCCTACGTCTCGGCGGTCGTCGTACGTTTCCCAATTAGTCCTTGTCACTGTACTCCCAGAGGAACTGCCTCTCACCACTACGAAGTCACTGTGAAGTTATCAGCCGTCCCAGACGATACTGCTTAAGCTCCACACGCACAGCACCCGACTTCAGAGCACTTGAAGCTCACCTCACTGTCAATTCCCTCGTCGTCTAGGTATGTCACCAGGTATTTGGGAAGACTTCTCGACGTGCTTGCATCCAACTGTTGACTCGTAGGGTTCCACGAAGGTGGGGTTACTGTCAAACTTGACAGGATCGTTGATCACACGTTCAACCAAGTTGACAAGGTGGTCAACTCGATTCACTCACAGTGGATTGGCCCGGCCACTAAGCTGTCTCTTATACTGGTGGACTGCCAAGGACGTCACACGCGACGATGCCTGGCCCACTTCTTGTAACGCACCTGTTCCGGAGCACTTGTCGCTCAATATTCTGTCAATTCCTTATCTGAGCCACATCTAGGTTGCAGGAAGACCTCACAGAGTGCGCGCTAACAACTGGAGATGCTTACATCCACCGGAGCTCGGTAATCCGTCACTCAGACAGGATGACCGGTCGCACGTCCTGCCTCTCGGACGCATCGTGTGAGACTGATGGCGCGAAGGCGCCGCCACGGCTGGACCCCCTTGCCTATGTGACGTCACATTTTCCAAAGTCGGTTTTCATTGGCTCCCAGTGCCACGTCGCTGACGGTGACCAATCTGGCGACACTGACGTCACACAGTTTTGGCAGGAGAACAGACTCGCCAGCACCATTTTGGCTCCCTAAAGGGCCTATCCCACAGGCCAAAATGTTCTTCTTTCACGAATTTCTCGGCTCATCGAGAATACTACTCTCTCCCACATATGTTCAATTGATGCCCGCAACATAGAGAACGCTCGGGAATAGTGGACATGACTCTTACAGCAGGCGTGGGAGAATTAGAAGGGGGGGGGGGAACACCGTCACAGTAGCCAACACCGTCCGCAGACTTAAGACCCATTGGTGAAGACAGAAACGGAGCAGGAGTGCGAAGAAAAGTGCTCAAGGAAAAGGCGTTTTAGAACTGTAGGAGGGGTAAAAGCTTTAGTGATGTGGGTCAAGGATGTACAAAACTATGGAAGGGGGATCTCTCCACGAGTGCAAAGAAGGAGCAATACGAGGAGAAATATTAGAAATACGAACGGAAAGAGAATCCTGTAAGCGAGATAACCGGACAGAAAGAGGGAGGTGGTGAAGAGGAACAGGAACCGCAGGAGGGGTAAAAGTTAAAGCACGACAGAGGCGAGAGGAAGGATGTTGTAAGGACCGCGCAAGATAGCGAAGACAGTAGCGATCACGGCGGTCCTGGAGAGACAGGAAGCCAATGTCAACATACAAGCTAAGAACGTGAGGTGAACAAAAGGCACGAGAACAGAGGCGCAACCCAGAATGGAGCAAAGCATCAAGACGGCGAAGAGCAGAAGGAGAAGCAGAAGAGTAAGCAGGGCAACCATAATCGAGCTTAGACAGGACGAGAGAGGAATGCAAAGCAAGGAGAGTACGCCTATCCGCTCCCCAAGAAGTATGGGACAATACTCGAAAGAGGGTAAGGGCCTTAGAGCACTCAACACGAGGTAAGAGATATGGGGAGACCAAGACAAACGAGTGTCAAGGAATAACCCCAAAAGCTTCGTGGAATCTTTGTACTCAAGGGGGATGACCATAAAGTGACAAAGAGGGACGAAGAACAACCCGTTTCCGAGTAAAAGTCATGGCACAAGTCTCAGTAGTAGAGAACTTGAAGCCATGATCGGTGGCATAAGATGACACGGCATCAATTGCAAGTTGAAGCCGGCGTTGAAGGAGAGGCGAATCATCACCCTGACAGTAAAGGGTAAGATAATCGACATAGAGAGCGGAGAAGACGCCTGAAGGAAGAGAGGAAAGTTGACCATTGAGGGCAACCAGAAAAAAAGAGTAGTGCTCAAAACACTACCCTGGGGCACACCTTTGTATTGTGACAATAATCTCTTTCAAGAGATTTAGCCTGCTCTTTCCTGCTATCGTCACGTTCCAAACTCGACATTCAAGATACGTTCTACAGTAGCTAAAACGTATATCAATACAGCCACACGCCCCTGTACCCCCCTCCGCCCTCACACTCCTCACCGCCAGCTCGTCACCTGCACTACAACTAGCCAACTACCAGTGTGGGTCTGTCCGTATTCTCATTGGCTGATCGGGATCTCGCCACTCCAGCTCTCCACCACCCACGCACGTCATCAAGTCAATGTTGGAGTCAGCGAGCTGTACCACCTCAGAATATCTTGTGCTCTAAGGCTGTGAACATGTAATTGATATTCCTCGGGATTCAAGTAGCAGTTCTTAGCTTGCACTAATATTCCAGCACCATTTTATATTTCACTTGTATTTCATTTTTGTCTTATTGTTAACGTAAGCCAATAATTCATTTTTATGTTAGTTCTTTTTCACTTGTTATCATTGCACGTTGCCAAGCCAAGGAATTGTCTTTATTTAAATTTGTTTTCTAGAGTAATTAAATTTCATTGTTCATATTTTGTGTATCTTCCCTTACCTTACTACAGACTATCAGGCAAGCAGTCATTCTTTTTTTTTTGGTTATATGTGGCCAGGCATTGACACCTGCCATTGGAGGACTGCCGAACACCATACTCCACTACTTTACCGTCACATATACTTGGGGGCCTGTCCTAGGAGCTTCACTCAGGTATTGGTAATTGTGGTAAGCGTACTTGGCTTTAATTCCCTTGCTTTCAATATTTTCACTAATCATTTTTATTATTCATATGGGGCTGTGTGTATTTAGCATTCCAGGAGTAGCATATGGCGAGTGTGAGACAACTTTGGATTACGTGGTGACTGTAGGCCGCAGTCATACTCTTAATTGGTCGTCTCTCCCTCCGTGTTATTACCCGTGTTTAACACCTTTTGTCCCTCAGATATTTCTCATATTTTCGGCAGATTATCTTATAGGTACCCTGGTACTGTGGTCTGTCTCCGGGTCAATAGCACCTAATTTCTGCAATCCGACTCTAGGAGGACAAAGAGGGACATTGTTCCTCTCGCACGGACTTTTATTGACGAGTTGGGACCTCGCCAATAGTTCTCGTCACCAGTTGACACTCGCACCCCTACTCGTCGGTCAGAAAGATGATATTTACTTAGGTAAGGAATTAGCTTTCTTTTTTCAGAGCACAAAGTTCGCTAATTCTGTAAGTATCATATAAATTTCAGTGGGAAAAACTTGTTTATGTTCTATAGTGACTTGGCAGGGTATGCCTACATTCTTGGACTACCTAATTTACTTTTGAAACCATTTAATGTTTCATTTGTTTTTCGAAACTCGGTTTCAACTAATTAGTAGGATTTTTTTGCCCTTATCCTCCCACAGTGAGTACCGGGTACAAGTTTTCCTGCGACCTTAATCAATTACCATCTTGACTTAACTTTAATTCTCAACAATTCCACAGGATAGGTACCAGTTGCCACGTTTTCCTGTTTCTGACATTCACCATATCATCACAGTATATTCGTGTCACATTTATTTGCTATTTTCACCATGTTTCGTATCCAAGCTTTCCAGACAGATCCAGAAGGTGAAATAGGGAACTTACGTCATGCTAAGAGGGTCGAATTGACAACTCTTGCACATGAGTATCACCTGGAAGTTCCCCATGGAGCAAACAAATATGCCATACATAATATGCTTTTGGATCACTTTGTGGAAGAAGGGATTATTGACTCTGATACTCACGAACAATACACTATTTCAGATAAGCATGATTTGACAGCAATGAAGCTCAAACTAGAACTTGCTAAGATCGAGCGGGAGCAACAAAAGGAAGCAGCTGCCATCAGAAAGGAAGAGCAAGATGAAGAGGCAGCCTGGCGAAAGAAGCTCTACAACTCAAGAAAGAAGAAATCCACCTCAAGGAGCGAGAGGCCACCCTGAGGAAAGAAGAAAGTGAAAGGGAGGCCCTACTCCTCAAAGGACAGCAAGAACGTGAGTTGGCCCTATTCAGAGAGCGTGAAAAAGTACAACTTGAAACAAAACGACAACAAAGAGATGCAACGCGAGCATGAAAAACAGCAAGCGGCTCTGGCTCTAGAATGTCGTGACAGAGAACTCACGATGGACACTACACACCAAGCTCAACGCCAGCAAGCTGCAGCTAGTCTTCCTCCAAGTTTCAATGTCTCCCATGCAAGTAAGTTAATGCCACCGTTCGTAGAAACGGAGGTTGATGTTTTTTTCACAACTTTTGAGACCCTTGCTAATCAACTTAGTTGGCCTAACGACCAATGGGCTACCCTTCTTCGAGTACATCTTACAGGTAGAGCAGCAGTCACACTCAGCACTTGGCATCTGAAAACGACTACCCAACCCTGAAGCAAGCTGTGTTGGACGCCTACCTTCTCTCCACCGAAAGCTACCGACGAAAATTCCGTGACTACGTAAAGGCAAGTACCACCACCTTCTTAGAATTTGCCAACACCAAACGGAGATATTTTATGAAATGGCTGGAGGCAGCACATGTCTCTACTTTTCCAGAACTCGTCAACCTCATGCTGGTTGAAGAATTCTTGAGGCGTGTACCTCCTCCTGTCCGTTTATACTTAGCAGATAAGGAAGAGACCGACTTAGGTGAAATGCGCGAAGTCGGCTGACACTTACAGCCTCATCCACCGGCTGACACCAGAACCACCTACCAGTAAGAAGTCTTGGTACAGTTACGAGAAAGTGAGCCCAGATCAAGGTACCTCTCAACTGTACTGTAAGTATTGTCGACTCTATGGACATACCATAGAAAAATGTGGTAAGTCTCAATATAAGGTAACACCGAATCCACTAAGCCCAAACTACTCCCCTAAGTCCGGTAAGCCTGTAATGAATGTTGGTGTTCATGTTAATGATCTTTCTCTCTTCAGCAAGCATCTGTATCCTGGAACTATCACTACCAACGGTTCAGATTCTGAGGGACGTTTTGGACTTAAGATCTTGAGGGACACAGCGGCTCTTCAATCCATAGTCTTGAAATCAGCTGTGCCCAACGTCGCCTACACAGGAGAGACTGTCTTCATCACTGACCTACTGCTACTACTCCTTATCCTCTCGCCAGAGTCCACCTGGATTGTCCTTCGTGACCGGTGAAGTCCAAGTCGCCGTCAGGGAAAAGCCTTTTCCCATGCCTGGAGTGCAACTTCTCCTGGGCAACGACTTGGCAGAAGACCTGCAACCGACCAACCTGATCGTCAAGGACAAACCCCAGGTGTGTACTCTGTGTTGGATAATCCGATTTTTGAGCATGTTCCAGCAAAGGTTCAAGAGAGTGATGAAGTTTCTCCTCCTGTTATGGTGACCACCCGTGCTCAAGCAGCACGACCGCAGCCAGCTGACTCTACTACTACCGCTGTCCCTCAAGACCCTTCGAAACTACCCCCAAATCTCACCGCTTTGGAGTTCCGTAAGTTACAGAGGGAGGATCTTACCTTGACACCATTATTCTTTCAGGCTGAGACTCAATCCGACAGTATTCCTGGGTTCTTCTTAGAGAACGAGTTACTCTATCGCAGATACAGACCCAGTAAACTGAAGGAGGAGGACGATTGGGCAAACGTTGAACAACTAGTGATTCCTACCAGCCTGCGGCCCACGATTCTACACCTGGCCCACGGAGCACTATCACACTACGGGTTTAACAAGACTTACCATGGGATTCGACAAGACTACTACTGGCCAGGTATGGTTAATGATGTCAAACAACATGTAAAGCAATGCCACGTGTGTCAGATGGCAGGTAAACCGAACGTTTCGATCCCAGAGCACCACTGACACCCATCCAGGTGCCTGAGGAACCTTTCCACAGACTTATTATTGACTGTGTTGGTCCCTTGCCTCGGACCAGTTCCGGCAACGCCTATATCTTAACCATCCTGTGTCCTACCACCAGATTCCCCATAGCAGTTCCAGTGAAAAACATTACGGCTGCTACAGTGGTGAAGAATTTACTGAAGATCTTCACCCAGTATGGATTTCCGAGGGAGATTCAGAGCGACTGTGGCACCAACTTCACCAGTGATCTCTTCAAACGGACTCTGGAGGAGTTCAACATCAAACAGGTACTGTCCAGCCCCTATCATCCTGCTTCACAGGGTTCTCTTGAGCGTAGTCATCAGACTATCAAGGCACTCCTAAAAAAGTTTTGTAATGAGACCTCAAAGGATTGGGATAGGCAACTTGATCTCATCATGTGTATTTTCAGAAGTCTTCCCAACGAGTCACTAGGAGTATCTCCTTATGAGATGCTCTACGGACGTAAGTGCCGTACACTCTCAAGGCTTTCAAGGATTCTCTACGTGATGCCACCTTCAGTGAGCATCAGAATGTGCCCCAGTTTCTTCAAAACCTCCGACACATTCTAGAGAGGGTCCATTCCTTTGCCAGAAACAACCTACTGAAAGCCCAAGAGAGGATGAAGACTCGTTACGACCAGCACTGCCAAGTAAGGAAGTTTAAACCGGGAGACTTAGTACTCGCCTATTTCCCTATCCCAGGTTCTCCTTTACAAAACAGGTTTCAGGACCCTACCGTGTTAAGGAGTGCCGGAATAACTACAACTACGTTCTCGAGACCCCCGATAGGCGGCGGAAGACCCAGCTGTGCCACATCAACTTATTAAAGCTCTATCATGGTACTCCTCCCACTGTGCTACTAAACTTCTCCACCTTTACAGGTCCATACAGCCACAGTGAGACCTTCCCTGCTTCTCCTTCCGAAAGCACTGACACTGAGACAGCGCTTTCTAATTCGGAAATCCTTACTGACATCCATAATCACTTTCAGGACGATAATAGTGCTTCACTCATCAAACTCATCAGAGAACATCAGGAGTTGTTTCGAGATGATCCACAAGAGTGTACTGTGACTCGGCACGACATCCAACTGCTACCTGACACCCGGCCGATTCGCCAACCATTCTACCGAATCAGCCCTAGCAAGAAGGAAGTCATGCGTGCTGAGGTACAGTACCTCTTGGACCATGGACTGGCTACCCCCTGTGAGTCCCCCTGGGCCTCACCATGTATCTTGGTACCAAACCTCACGGTAAGATCCGGCTGTGTACTGATTATAGGAAACTCAACACTGTGACCGTTAAAGATGCATACCCATTACCTAGGATTGACGACATCCTTGACGCCATTGGTAATGCCCGCTACCTGTCCCAGGTGGACTTACTCAAGGGCTATTACCAGTGTGCTTAACGGAGCGAGCTAAAGAATTGTCTGCCTTTATCACCCCTTTCGGACTTTTCAGATATAACCGCCTTCCCTTTGGACTCTGCAATGCCCCGGCCACCTTTCAGAGAGCTGTCAACCGCGTCATCCAGGGCTTGGACAACACCTACGCCTATTGGATGATATCGTTGTAGCATCGCACCACCCTGAGCGAACACCTGCTCCAGCTGCAACGATTGTTCGCCAAGCTCCTGAAAGCCGGCCTCACCATCATCTGGCAAGTTCACTTTCCAAAGGTAAAGTGCGGTATCTGGGTCATGTTATAGGGATTGGCAGCCTGCTCCGTTAAGTATCCACACTCAAGCTATCAAAGAGTATCCACAGCTACTACCAGGAAGCAGCTCCTGCGCTTCCTTGGTCTTGCTTCTTATACCGTAGGTTTGTGAGAACTTCAGTACATTAGCTACACCCTTAATCACCTTAACC
>WNGS01005641.1:11993555-12008588 GCA_020271785.1 Procambarus virginalis
GGATTATTTAACATGGGTGGCACACGCACAAGGGGACACAGGTGGAAGCTGAGTACCCAAATGAGCCACAGAGACATTAGAAAGAACTTTTTCAGTGTCAGAGTAGTTAGTGCACTAGGAAGTGATGTGGTGGAGGATGACTCCATACACAGTAGGCTCAGGAATCTGTACATCAGTTGATTGACGGTTGAGAGGCGAGACCAAAGAGCCAGAGCTCAACCCCGCAAGCACAATTAGGTGAGTACAATTAGGTGGGGGTGAGTTCACTCATACACCTTATACAGCACCCACTCATACACCTTATACAGCACCCACTCAAACACCTTATACAGCACCCACTCATACACCTTATACAGCACCCACTCATACACCTTATACAGCACCCACTCATACACCTTATACAGCACCCACTCATACACCTTATACAGCACCCACTCATACACCTTATACAGCACCTACTCATACACCTTATACAGCACCCACTCATACACCTTATAAAGTACACACTCATACACCTTATGCAGTATCTGCATATACACTTTATACGGCACCCACTCATACTCCGTATACAGCACCCACCCATACACCTTACACAGTACACACTCATACACCTTATACAGCAGCCACTCCTACACCTTATACTGTACCCACTCATACAGCATATGCAATACCCACTCACACCCTATTCAGCACCCACTCATACACCTTATACAGCACCCATTCATACACATTATACAGCACCCACTCATACACCTCCCACTCATACAGCTAATACTGCACCCACTAATACAGATTATACGGGTTCCACTCACACAGCTTATACATTACTCACTCTTACAATAATACAGCATCCACTCATTCAGCTAATGCATCATCCTCTCAAACACCTTTACAGGACCCACCCATACAACTTTTACAATACCAACTCATTCACCTTATACATCTCACACACATGCTCTGTATTCAGCACACACTTAGTATGTACACAAAAGCTAATACAGAACACACACTTTTATATCTAATACAGCATATACATTTGACCTGACTCACACCTATACAGGTCACACATTCATAAATTTGACCTGACTCACACTTATATACCTCACACATTCAACACATTTGACATGACTTACACTTATCCACCTTACACGTTCATAGATTTATCCAACACAGACTTATACTTTGTTCTGACATGACATATATTCAGATAACTTTCCATAATGTTCAGTTAAAATGGACTGTAACGACACCTAACTCTGGTCGAGCTTCACAGCCAGCTCTTACACATGTGACACAACAACAGTTTGACAAGTAACTATAATGTCTTACTTACGAACTAACACGGACGAGCTTCAGGGAGTAAGTCTTCTGCGGCTTGTTCTTGGCTTGGGATCCCAGAGAGCAGTGAGTGGTTAGGGAAGGTGCGGCCGGTATTGTCCACCTGGCTGTTGGCCCCGCCTTCCTTGTCCTCGTCCACCGTCCGGGTGTCGGCTCCGCCGTCCTTGTCCTCGGCCACCGCCCGGGTGTCGGCCCCGCTTCCTTGTCCTCGTCCACCGTCCGGGTGTCGGCCCCGCCTTCCTTGTCCTAGGCCACAGTCTGGGTGTTGGCCCCGCCTTCTTTGTCCTCGGCCACCGCCCGGGTGTTGGCCCCGCCTTCCTTGTCCTCGGCCACCGCCCAGGTGTTGGCCCGCCTCCCGTGTCGTGGGCCGCTGTCCGGGTGTTGCTAAGACAAGAACTTGTCAGTTGATAGGAGAAGAATAGGCGCCTTGCTGGTGATTCAGGTAGGACTGATTTTATATATCTACTGAGAGGGTCATCAGGGGTGCTCAGGAGAGTCCGTCTCTTCCCCGACCCCCTATTTCACGCTTCTTCTAAAATAACTGAATATTATACAGCATTATAGATTATCTGGATTTCTTGCTTAATTCAATTCTTTTCATTAAAATTGTGAGCTTTGTCAATGCCTGTCAGTATGTTGTAAGTTGTGATTGTTACACCCTCATCTAATATTTAGGGTAGAGAGATTTGATGTAGTAATTTGTATAGAAAGAAGGAGACAATATAAACCAAGGGGAGTAGGTGTTTACAGAGGCGGCGTGTCAGCTGTTAACTGGCAATATTCCTTCTCCCAACAAAGAATTACCTTCAGATTGTAACGATACCATCCTTTAACCTCACTACTGATTAAAAGTTGGTCGTTATTGAAGAAAAGTTAAAGAAAATATATACAGAAACCAGAGTTCTACTGAGTAACCTTCCGTACAATCCCCCGAGATCCAAACGTTTGACCATTTGGATATCACGAACTCGGATATCCTGTCTCCTCCATGTCAAACTACAATTATGAATATTCGCCGCCACACCTGCTAAGCCTGAGTGAAACTCTCAATTGATGGAAAGCAGGATACCATAATTAAGCGTCCCGTGAAATTCTATCCCCAATTAATGGGACGAGGAGGATAAGCTTTACGTTAATGTGAAACTTACGAGGAAAGGGATTATCTTTTTTAATTACGAAAATACTTGTTGGTTTGCATGCAGAGACTAAGGTGTAGACATTTGACTTGCATTAAAAAATATTGTAAAAATAACCTAGTAGCCAAACANTTTTATGGTGTACACTTTATTATGCAAGGTTATACAGTTACATATCTGATTTTAACAACAAATTACATTAGAGGACACAAGAAAAAGTTCGCTTCCTAGAGGCTGCAGATTTCCTGAACTCCTCAAACGCCAGGCGGAACCGAGGATGCAGTGGGCATTCCCGCTGCATGGATCGCGACACTGAGGCGCTGAGAGAAAACTTGCCGCTCTAGGGTTTCTAGTGGGTGTCAATGAGCTTGGAACAAGATCCTAAGAAACCTTCTTGCACTCTCTCCTATGGGCTTAGGGTCTCAGACCCTATTGCAGCGAAGTTGTACCGATGATCTAATTGCCTGTATTTGGCTGACTTGTGTCTTCTCTGTGTGTCGCCATGGCTCCTGCTGTGCCAGCAGAGAGGTGATGTTGTGGTTGCCAGGTGGATACGCAAGTAATTTACATGCCAACTGTCTGCCACCCTTCCACGGATGCAGTGTTATTCCGTCTGGTCAGCCGGTAAAGCTAACAGAGTCACGGTTCAGTAGATTGCGGGGCTCTCTCTCCGCTGGACACTGAGCAGAGGAAAGGCTTCTTTAATGATGTCATTGACTTCGTCGTGTCTAGTGTGCCAACCACCAGATTTCCACAGTGCAGGCCATGCAATCCATATTTTCAACATCTGCCTCACCGCAAATATACCTATGAACAGTGGGATAGGGGCAGCAAGGCGGAGAGCGACTGCAATATTGAGCTCCTGCGGATCAAGACGTGTGCCTGTCGCAGACATATGGACTGCCAAAAGGAAGTCCCCTGCATGGGGAGCCTGCTCAGCTGTGAGGTGTGCACGATCACTGGGGGTTGTTGCTGCCTCCATCAAAGCTGTGGCTTCTTTGTCTACAATGGGGCTGTCCAACTAGATTGTTTTTGGCTTTCGGCATAACTGGTCGGAGTGCTGGGTTTGCCATGGCACCCCATTTCGTGTCGCATTCCGTGTAGTGGGGGTCCTGTATCCCCCTACATCACTCAGGGTGTCAGGTAGAATTTCCTTAACCACGTCATCTCAAGCTAAGAAGGAAGACAGGAAGGCTGTTACAGCAATTTGGGTGGTGTGCGGACACCTAAGCCACCGAGCCTAACGGGAAGAGTAGCTTGTTTCCACTGGCATTCGTTGAGGGAGAGGTTAACAACTTTTTCCAGCATGGTCTTCAGTCGAGGTCATACTCTTCAAGCTTTCGGTTGTCGTAAGATGGGGCGCCACCTCAGAAAGTAGGTTAGCCTCGAAAGGGATTGGTATTTATGAGGAGATAAAAGCATCGTGGGCATCGATGTCACCTATTCTGTCTTCCATCCTCCTAAGGTCTGCGATTTTCTTGTCAAGGATCTCCTCAATTGCGTTAAACCCGAGGGGGGCTCCAAGGAGGGTGCTGTTCTCGGCTCTAATGACATGGGCTCCAGGCAAGGCAGACCTTATTCTAGCACGATGTCTGGGTTGAGGAGACTACTTCACACTTGGAAGGGGTTCAGGACGAGACCCAGGCTTACTTCTTGCTCCCTTATTTTCCTGATATCTGCCAAGAGGTGGTCTACGGTGCCAGCCATAGTGCCATTATCTAAAAACCAGATGTTGAACTCGTGGACAAGCTTTCGGTGATTTGTTTTAAGACTAAGCAGAAAAGAAGAGGAGCAAGAGGATCACCTTGCTGAATACCTTCACATGATCTTATTTCATGTTCACCAAAGAGCAATTTTGACTCACCCACTGTAGCATGATATATGAACGGGTAGAGGGGCCGGAAATGGCGATGTACGGCACAAAGTACTGCATCTCTTCTGACCATGTTGAAGGCATTTTTGAAGTCCAGTTTGAGCAGGGCTTTTCATCAGAAATGTTTGTGATGTATGCTCGTGCTGCATGGGCTGCCGCTTCACAGCCTTGGGGGATACCAAATCCTAGCTGGATTGGTTTCAGCAATTCAACCACTTGCTGACCGACAACCCTCGTAGCAGCCTTGGCAATCAGGCGTCGGAGAGTGTTGCCCACAGCGATTGGCCTGATTCCTTCGTCCTTCTTTTGAGAGCACAGAGGGAGGCACAAAAATGAGTGGCCTGATGACCTCAGGTATATCTCCAGCCAGGCACATGTTGACGAACCTTGTGAGTTCCATAAGAAGATCTTGTGCAGCATCACCAACCGCAGGATTTAACATTGCTTGATGTGTTGAGGTTTTAACCCTGTGAAGCCGCCTGCTGACCCAGGTGGAAAAGAAAGGGGTGCTTTGTAGACCTCAGATTCACAACTGTTAATGGGTCTGAAATGGTGTCGGCTGATGGCGGAACGATGTTGTCTCCTTGAGGGGCTTTGGGTGGGGTGGTTGCTTTGCAGGGCCCGCACTATGGCTGAGTTTCGAGGAGCAATTTTCTCGTCACTGGTGAGAACTCTAAAAGCACTTGCGGTATTTCCCTCTTCAATTTTCTTGGTGATTTGTGCTGTGATTTTGTACGTTTCTGGTATGTTGTTGTTACCATTTCCGCGGTGGGTGTGTTTTGCTCGGAGAAGCAGGCGAACTAGGTTATCCCCCCTTGGGTATTCATTTATCGCCCTCAGGACCGAGGAAGCAAGTGATTTGTCCCTCGTTGGAGGGACGGTGAGGCATACATTGCCAAACAGAAGGACATTGTGCCAAACTTGAATGTTTTCCGGGGCATCATTGACCCTTTTCAGAAGATTACAGAGTTTGGCTGCTGCATTTGGGCTGGCTGCTTTTGGGATCTGTGGTAATGTTCTAGCAGACGTCGCTATGATCGCTTGGGTGAGGTTTTCAGGTGAGATTAGGTTAATGGGAGTCACTTCCCTAACTGTTGATGGCAGCTGGCCATTGCTTCCCTTTGGAAGCTGGTGGGAACCACTGCATTTTGCCACGTTGACGGTGTGAAAGCGGGCAAAAACCTCTTTTAGGAGTAGTTGTTGGCACCTCAAGGCTTGTGAAGTCCTGACCGACCCGCTGGGACCCCTTCCATTTCAACTCGGTTGGGAGAGTTAAACTGTGCAATGTTCTACAGAGGGGGGGGGGGGGCAAACACACTGGGTCATGGCCAAGCAACTGCCAGCAACTGAGTGTGGAGGCATCAACTGGGTGTACTCACCTAGTTGTGCTTGCAGGGGTTGAGCTCTGGCTCGTTGGTCCCGCCTCTCAACCGTCAATCAACAGGTGTACAGGTTCCTGAGCCTTCTGGGCTCTATCATATCTACACTTGAAACTGTGTTTGGAGTCACCCTTCACCACATCACTTCCTAATGCATTCCATTTGCCAACCACTCTGACATTAAAAAAGTTCTTTTTAATATCTCTGTGGCTCATTTCGGCACTCAGTTTCCACCTGTGTCTCCTAATGTGCATGCCCCTTGTGTTAAATAACCTGTCTTTATCTACCCTGTGTTTTCCCTTGAGAATCTTGAATGTGGTGATCATGTCCCCCCTAACTCTTCTGTCTTCCAACGAAGTGAGGTTTAATTCCCGTAGTCTCTCCTCGTAGTTCATACCTCATAGCTCGGGCACTCGTCTGGTGGCAAACCTTTGAACCTTTTCCAGTTTAATGTTATGCTTGACTAGATATGGACTCCATGCTGGAGCCGCATACTCCAGGATTGGTCTGACATATGTGGTATATATGTTCTGAAAGATTCCTTACACAAGTTTCTAAATGCCGTTCTTATGTTAGCCAACTCAACTCCCAGGTCTTTCTCTCTCTCTCTGACTCCTGAAGTATTTCGTCTCCCAAATGATACCTTGTATCTGGTCTCCTGCTTCCTACCCCTATCTTCATTACATACATTTGCTTGGGTTAAACGCTAATAACGATTTGTTCGACCATTCCTGCAGCTTGTCCAGATCTTCATGAAGCCTCAAGCTGTCCTCCTCTCTCTTAATCGTTCTCATAATTTTGGCGTCGTCAGCAAACATTGAGAGGAATGAGTCTATACCCTCTGGGAGATCATTTACGTATATCAGAAACAGGATAGGTCAGAGTACAGAGCCCTGTGGGACTCCACTAGTGACTTCACGCCAATCTGAGGTCTCACCCCTCACTATAACTCTGTTTCCTATTGCTTAGGTACTCCCTTATCCACTGGAGCGCCCTACCAGTTACTCCTGCCTGTTTCTCCAGCTTATACATCAGCCTTTTATGGGGTACTGTGTCAAAGGCTTTCCGACAGTCCAAAAAATGCAGGGTGTTGAGGCCGTGTCTGGGTGTGGAGGCATCAACTGGGTGTGGAGGCAACAGCTGGGTGTGGAGGCAACAACTGGGTGTGGAGGCATCAACTGGGTGTGGAGGCAACAACTGGGTGTGGAGGCATCAACTGGGTGTGGAGGCATCAACTGGGTGTGGAAGCATCAACTGGGTGTGGAAGCATCAACTGGGTGTGGAAGCATCAGTTGGGTGTGGAGGCATCAACTGGGTGTGGAGGCCGCGGCTGGGTGTGGAGGCCGCGGCTGGGTGTGGAGGCCGCGGCTGGGTGTGGAGGCCGCGGCTGGGTGTGGAGGCCGCGGCTGGGTGTGGAGGCCGCGGCTGGGTGTGGAGGCCGCGGCTGGGTGTGGAGGCCGCGGCTGGGTGTGGAGGCCGCGGCTGGTGTGGAGGCCGCGGCTGGGTGTGGAGGCCGCGGCTGGGTGTGGAGGCCGCGGCTGGGTGTGGAGGCCGCGGCTGGGTGTGGAGGCCGCGGCTGGGTGTGGAGGCCGCGGCTGGGTGTGGAGGCCGCGGCTGGGTGTGGAGGCCGCGGCTGGGTGTGGAGGCCGCGGCTGGGTGTGGAGGCCGCGGCTGGGTGTGGAGGCCGGGGGGCGAGGGTCAGCTCAGGTAGTGAGGTTGGGGGGGGGGGATGAGGTCGGATTGGGGGATGCGTAGTATCGAGTGGGCTATACACATGACACACATATACATTGATATATATGTACACCAGGGTATGTATGACACTGAGAGTATGAGGTTGGAACTTGTTATATGTATGACACTATAAACTGGAGTTGACACTTTGTGGTGTGTATTGCACTGAATATCGGAGTTGGTACTATGAGATGTATATATCACTATGATTCTATATATACATGGTATTCACTTTGTATGTCGAGGCCGCATAGTATACACTAAACAGACAGAAATTGTTCACTATCATTCACTGAGCCCACGAC
The DNA here is from genome assembly GCA_020271785.1 of Procambarus virginalis. NCBI lineage: Eukaryota > Metazoa > Arthropoda > Malacostraca > Decapoda > Cambaridae > Procambarus > Procambarus virginalis. The sequence goes on from WNGS01005641.1 coordinate 12,001,321, forward strand.
GGAGGTGGTTGGGTGGTGTGGTGGTGAGGTGAGTTTGAAATGCGGCCACTACCAGCCTCCCCGCCTGATGGATGAGCGGGTGTTCTTAGTGACGCCTTACTCTAAGGTTCACTTTCCCTCACGCGTCTCCCTCCGCCCCCCTTTTCCCCATCCCGCACCGGCCGTTAAGGTGGTTGGCCTCCTTCACTGGCACTGTTGCTGGTGAGTTCAAGCTTGGCAAGCCGGAGAAAATTGTAAAATACCGTTGACTGGGACGATGGAGGGACTTCAAACGCTGAAGATGTCTTCAGATAACCGCGTAGAGGATAACAGAAAAGTTCAGTGGCCGTTCTACTTTGGTTTCTAGAGTCATCGTGATACTGTAGCTTGATACCGTAACTTTCATTTCTTCAGCATGGATAAAGTTTCTTGGTGGTCGTGATGACGTGAAGGCTGGCGGATTTGGGGCGAGGTTTAGGAGTGGCCGAGTCGTGTGGGTGGTGGCTAGGTCCAGCTTCCTATGTTGCCATCATTTCTGAGACGATGATTTTGTTGCTGTATTTACTTTAGTTGACTTCTGGTAGTGATCGTACTTGTGTCTATGTGACCTTACAGTCCATAGTTTGGATGTAATAATCCCTTCATCAAGTGATTGGGATCACAGTATTTGAAAACAACTTCAGCTTGAACTCCTGCAGGGTTGAGATTAGTTTTATTCGGCGACAATTGCACGTGTTGAAACTGTGGCTGCAGAATTTTCTGATTTCGTGTGTTAACGCAGAGCTAATCTGAAGTTCATCTTCATTCAACTCCATAGAGGGCTCGTCGTCAGGGTGCATCTCTTCATGTTGTCTTGGGTTGGTGGGAGAGTCAGGAATGTCTTCTGAAGGGCCTGAGCCGGTGGAAGAGTAAGAACCCTCGAGTGTGGAAAGAACTAGATCCAGAAGAGTAGAGGGGGGTTTCAGTAACCCCTTGCTAGGTGGAGATGTATACTTCGCGGCCGATGAGGCTTCTCTCTTGATAGAAGACTCGTCGTGTCGTTTCTCTGGTGGAGGTGGAGCAGGAGTCGCCGATGTTGGAACCTTCAATGGTCTGGACGCAAGCACATCGTCCGGAGCGGTAATGTTTGTCAGTCCATTTACAGTGAAAAGTTCGTTGATCTTGGTGAAGAGAAACTGATGGTCGATATCAGGAATTCTATCTGCCAGGTGGATGAGCTTTCACTTTCAGGACCAAAGGCTTTGGTAAGCTGGGAAACGAAGAAACTTTAGTGCAAAGGTGAAATCTCTGGAGACAGGATGAGACTTGCATTTCAAGTATTTTGATACTGTATTCTTCTTTCTTCAAACATCAACAGGCTGCATGGCAGCGCGGAAGGCTTGATAGCTGGCTTGCTTAGGAAGAGGAGTGGCTCAGTCATGTCTGTGTTGGTTTGATTGTGTGCTGTCTCGAAGGTTAGTTAAAAAGTTATATTCCAGCTCTGGGTCATCCTTTGACAGCTTTCAGGAGAGTAATGGAAGTCGATGGCCCCCACGAGGTACTTGACGTGAAAAGACCCTTTGCTGTCTATGGTGAGAATTGTCGGAGGTGAGCTCAAGTCCGTAATTAGTCCTGAAGCGGCAGGTGGAGCCTGTGACCTTGCAGTCTCATTGATATGGGCTTCCTATGGTCGTTCCTCGCCTGTGATGGGCGCCGGGTGAGGAGCTTGAGGAGCAGCTGAAGTAGAAGGTTCAATAAGTGCACTCTTGCTCCTTGGAGTACCAGTGGTGGGTGTCCTGGAGGCACGATGGTAGGTTACTCAGCTGTATCAGCCGCATACAGAAGATCAGCAAGTGCAGCAGTGCTCACAGCAGTATCCGGGCCAGGAGTCGTAGCAGTACTTATAACATCAGCAGTGGAGGTGCAGACTTCCTCGAGAACTGTGATAGTCGGGAGGCCATTTACAGCATAGATGATATTGAGAAACCTCACGAATTCTTGATAGTTAGGGCCAGCAATCTTGTCAGCCTGAGTAGTTAGAGCATATACACAGAGAAATCACATTAACGTGATATATCATTGAACAAATCCAATGGGAGCCTTGATGAGGGTTCGAACATATGCGCTGAGTGTTCCCAGGCTTGCTCTAGTCGACTAGAGTGCGCCTGGGCACTCAGCCAATCACCCAGCTGATGTCCGGTGGTGGCGACGACTGGTAGAGCCAACCTGTCCTCATACAAATACGACTAAATGTGGCCGTTTGCCCGTATGGCCGAAAATGGATGTAATATGGAAAGGGAAAAAAATATAGTAAATTTTCGATTTTTTTTTTTTTACAAAAGAGTAAGTTAAGGGTCCGCTAGTTGGTTAGGCGGGCAAAAAGTTCTCTTAAATTTCAAAACGTCATGAAATCCGTTAATTGAAAGTTTCCTCTCCTAATCTAACCGAGTAAGCCGGAGGTCTCAACAGAAAACGAGACAGTACATCACTTTCGAGTCGATTTCATTTCAAATTATGTCCATTTTTTACCATAGCACACATACGAGCGAAAAGCGACGTTATTTTAAGAGGACGACTTGCAGTGAGTGGCTGGCGGGCTGGGAGCTTGGCCCCCATTGGCTGGGTTGTCGTGCGGCGGCTTCTCCTCCCGGGAGCTTTGCGAAAATGGCGACTAGGACGTTGAAAGGAGACAGTGCTCGGCGAATGGTGGATGCCTGTCTGGCAGAAGTGGTGTTGATGGTATAGGAGGTAGGTCGCCTCATGTCTTCAATATTCCGTATTTCTTCCTGAAGGTGAGGGCAGTGATGAGTGATGGCAATGTGGTCATCATTGCAGACGAGACAATGGTCAAGATCAGCTTTGCAGACTGAGTAATGATGATCTTCTGCACCGATACTGCACTTGATGCCCAGTGCCTGGCATTTGTTGGTGATGTGCGAGTAGTAATAACACTTGAAGCACTGCTTGAGGTCTAAGTAGAATTGTTTTGTGATCTGTTCTGGTGGAACCTTGACACCAAAACACTTGGACTCTTGTGAGGCGACGAGGTCCACTGCAGCTACGAAGATGAAGGTCAGTTTTAAGATTGGTCCGCTATTAGCAGAGTTGATGACGACAAAAAGAGTGGATTGTTCCGTGGTGGGGTTTTTTATTTTGAAGTTTTAAAAAAACGTCGTCGGTTGTGTGTTCGATGATCCATATGCTGGCTCTTCTGATGAACACAGTTCTTTCAGCAACGAATCATCGAGAGAATGTATGATTGATATGTGCTTCTTGTAAACTTTTCTGGATGGAGTTCAATTCCATATGGTCGATGTTGTCATCCTGGGAGTTGAAGAGAGCAACTCCCACTCCCTCCTGGCGTTACGTTGGTGGCTCTGGTAAGGGCTTGCATTAGTTCACTCTTGGTGAATGCATGGTCGTTCAGGAAAGTAGCCTTCACCTTCATGTGCTTGGTATCTCATAGCGAGTAACAGTCGAGGGCTAAGCCAAGGCGGCGATACAGGTGACCTACCCTCAAGGGTAGGGTCTAAGGATTAATAATGATTGATGAAGAGTAAGCCACCCAAGAGGTGGCACGGGCATGAATAGCCCATAAGTGGAAGATGTTTTTTAGTAAATATAGAGATGACACTAAATGACACTCAGCTGTCAGGGGCCTGACATCTGAGTGGACAGCGCTTCGAATTCGTAGTCCTGAGGTTCCGGGTTCGATCCCCGGTGTAGGCTGAAACAAATGGGTAGAGTTTCTTTCACCCTGATGCCCCTGTTACCTAGCAGTAAATAGGTACCTGGGAGTTAGACAGCTGCTTCCTGGGGATGTGTAACAAAAGGAGGCCGTGGGGACTCTAAGCCTCGAAATCATTTCAAGATTATCTCAAGATCTCAAGTTGTATACTGTGTGCTGAGGTCGCATTTAATCGTCAGGCTGCTATCGCGGGGGAGGATACTGCATGACAGTATTGATGATGGTGTCCAGCTGCTGGACACTATTTTGACCAGAGGAGTGGCAGTCTTGATGGCTTCAGGGTGGTTACTGCAAGATTCAGGGACTCCGAAAGCTCCTCTAAGGTCTTTAGTTGCTTCATATTCCATATTCCAGGAGATAATGAAGGAGTGGCTTTTCTGATATTGTTTGGCAGAAGATGCATTCTCTCTTTCAGGGGTTCACCAATCTCCCAGCTGAATCTGTAGCCTAGACGTAGTCTGTATAACCGAATTGCTATCTCCCTGTAGATTCTTCTTGGGATATTTAACCTTTCTAGCTTGAGGGCCTGAAGATACCATATGGCAGAGGGAGAACCTTCTGCTCCTCTCTGTTGTAGATCGACTTTGTTGAGGTGTAAGTGTTTTTTGGTGATGATGTTTTTATGTACTCTAGGCTGGGTTGGATTATTTTATGTATCACTGGATGACGAATTGCCAATAAGTAATTTCATCGGCTTTCTCATTTAATGGGATTCCAACATAGGATGGGATCCAGTTTAGAGTGATGTTGAGTCTTCTGCCGATAGCGACTACTCCAAGATACAAAAGGGTGGAAATTATTTCCATGTTGTCTTTCCACTGCTTTTATTCTTAATATATGAAGTGCAGTTTTCAAGTTTGTGTGTATGATTTTATTTTGAGTGTTTTGTGCAGTCACATATGTGAATGCCTGGTGTATGGCAAACAGCTCAATTTAGTTTGATGATACTGGTCATCCCAGTCTCCAATATGTCTGTTCAATATACGTGAAAAGAGCAGCGCCAGCACTCTCATATTCTATGTCAACCGATCAGTCTGTGAAGATGTGGGTGGCTCCTACTACTGCAATGCTGCACATTTGCTTTTCAATGATGCGCCCTCGGATTGTTGGATCATAGGCAGCCTTTTTCATCGAAAGACCTTCTATTACTATTTTGAATGTAGATTCCTCCCACGGTGGGAAACAAGTATAGTTTGGGTGTGATTGATTACCTCCTCTATCAAGAATCATGCTTTTTAATTGTAGTCAGTTTAGGACCTTTCCCGCTCTGGCAGCCCAAGAGTTTCCGTTCTTTTGGCCAAGAAGGCCTGTCGTACTGGGACTGGATCAGGGGAAATAATTATCTTACTGATAATCGTAGCTGTTTTTTTAAATATTATTTCTTGAAAAGTGGGCAAACCAGTTTCCAGTCTTAGAGTTTCATGCCTGGTCCACATTGGGGCTTCCAGCGCAGCTCTCATAGCTTTGTTTTGGGCAACTTCAAGCTTTTTCCACTGTTGGTGTGATAGGCTTGTGAGTGCAGGTGCAGCATAGTCGATCACTGATCTGACTGCCTATACATGATATGTGCAAAGCACTTGCAGATTGGCTCCTCCAGAGAGGGAGGTTAGCGACCTGAGGGTTGCCGTCCGGGCCGCAGTTCTCTCTCTTAAGTAAGTGACCTCAGCATTAAAATTTATGTGCATGTCTAGGATCATTCCTAGATACTGATAAGTGCTCACCATTCAATTGGTCGACCCTGTACTGTGAGTTGGATGTTGGGCTTCGCTATTTTATGGGCATGGCTTTTGTCTTTGTGGGGATGAGTTTGATACCAATCTACTTTGCCTATTCGCTGATGCAGTATTAGCATTTAGGTGCAAGGCCCGCTGCTTCCCTTCCTTTTATGATGAGGACAAAGTCGTCCGCATAGTTTAGCAGCCTGCAGTGTCAGAGAGCGTCCAGTTCTGTGAGAGCACTATTTAATGTTGTGCAGGTTTGGGGCCTGGTTGCTTTTTTACCCTTCTCAGTGGAAACTTTGACAATGGAATTGTTACTTTTATTGGCCCCAGTGTGCTTACTGGATGCAATGGGAGGGCGACTGCTTTGAACATGATTCTTGTGTCCCCCATCTTTCTATTTGTCCTGTATGGAGGCCTTCACACCCTTCACCATGGCCGATGGAAAAGGGCCGTGTGCCCCCTCTACCTAAATGGGTAGACCCCACGCGGTTTTAGTGGGCAGGGGAGCTGTTATTAGTTTTGGTGGGGGCTTCGGCTCTGCTGTAGGCGTGGTGGGGTTCGTTTGAAGCCTTTTGAGCTTTTCAGGGCATTTCAAGTTCCAGGCGTGATGTGCCCTGGAGCAATTTGGGCACTATGCCTGGACAGGGTGGTTTGCATTGTGTTTATCAAGATTGTGATGATTGTTGTTGTTGTTTAAGATTCGCTACTCAGAACAATAAGTTCCAATAGCACGGGCTATGGTGAGCCCGTAAGTGGAGGCTCTTTGGAGCCATTATCTGTATCAGTGGCTGATAGTAGAGATGTGGCGATAGATAGGGGTCTTCATGATGGTTTTCAGCCTGGAGGGCTGGCTATACCAGTTATGGAGCTGGTGGGATTAGTGTAGACCTCTAGGTTTTCCGTTTTTCTTTGCCTGCGACTTTGGCTGAGCAGTGCTGTCGTTGGAGTTTGGTGACGTGGCCTCCATGAGGAAGTCTTGAACCGTGTAGGTGTCATTTGTGATGCGGTGGTGGAGCTCCTACTATGATTTCCTCGTCTGAGGAGTCCGTAACCTCCGTAGTGGGCGTTTTTGTCTTTCGCCTCGCAGCCTTAGGTAGGTTTAGATGTCGTTGATTGGTGGTTGTAGCTATTTCAGGAGCGCTGGTGATGCTGTTATCGTTTGTAGACCGCACGTCTGCTGGCGCGGCTGCTGAGATAGTGATGGTAGGAGTGTTGGGAGCTGGAGAAGGAATTGCCTCTGTGTCGCCGGGTCATGGGCGGTTCTGGAGTCGGTGTTGAAGTTGACCGCACGGTCGTCTTGGTGGTAGTCTCCGGAGTGGTAGAGGAGGGCAGTGAGATTTACGCTAGTGGCTATGATGGGGGCTATTGAAGGAGAAGCAATAAATAGGCAGAAGAGAGGTGAGGAGAAGAAAATCTTACAGAAAGAGAAGGCAAGGCAACGGTAGGGAAGGTAAGGTGTAATAAAGAGGATAGTAAGAATGAGAAAAGAAGAACACAAGAACAAAGATAACTGCAGAAGGCCCATTGGCCAATACGAGGCAGCTCCTGTTATACCCCCCAATAAGAAGAGGATAGTAAAAGTAAAAAGAAGGGGGAAATAGTAGGAATAAGCAAGAGATCGTAAGAGAAAGCAATAGAAAGAAAAGGGAGAAGAAAAGGAAAGGGAAAGAAAGATAAATGGAAGTGTAAGCTTATGGTAGGTCACGTTTGTTAAAAAGTTTAGAGCATTTAAGTATATACTGTGACAGGGAAGCGTCAACAGCAACAAAGCCAAGACTCAAGTTCATGTTGGGTACATTGTGTATTAGAGCCGATTTAACGAGACGGCGTCTGTGTAGAGT
>WNGS01005641.1:12024836-12036203 GCA_020271785.1 Procambarus virginalis
AGAGAGAGAGAGAGAGAGAGAGATAGAGAGAAGAGAGAGAGAGAGAGAGAGAGAGAGAGAGAGAGATTTACAAGATACGAGCTAGATAATGTTGAAATTGTGAAAGGGATCTGAGAGTTATGATAGTAAGAACTCAAAACCAATGATCAATGCATGAATGTTCGTAATAAGGTAAATAGGACACTGGGATTCATTAATCGAGGAGTTAGTAACAAGACACCTGATGTGGTTCTTCTGCTATATCTTGCTCTGGTTATGCCCAATTAAGATTATGCAGTTCAGTTTTGGCCGTACTATAGAATGGATATAAATTTACTTGAACGTGTCCAACGTAGGATGACTAAGTTAAACCCCCAAATTAGAAATCTTTCATATGAAGAAAGATTAACAAAGCTTAAATTGCATTCACTGGAAAGGCGTGGTTGTGAATAGGAGCTGTCTCGTATGGGCCAATAGGCCTTCGGTACTTCCCTTTGTTCTTATGTCTTATATAATATTAAGATACAAGTTAGATGGTTTTGAGATTGCCGAAGGGATCTGAGAGTTATGATTAGTAACAATTTAAAACCAAAGAGCAATGCATGAATGTTTGTAATATGGCTAATAGGACACTGTGATTTATTAATCAAAGCGTTAGAAACAAGACATCTGATGTTGTTCTTCAGGTATATCTTGCTATAGTTTGGCCCCATTTTGAATATGCAGTTCAGTTTTGGTCACCCTTCTATTGAATTAATATAAATTCACTTGAACGCGTCAAGCTTAGGATTACGAAGTTAATTCCCCAAATTAGATATCTTTCATATGAATAAAGATTAAGAAAGCCCAATTTGCATTCACTGGAAAGGCGAAGAGTTAGGGGTGACATGATTGAGATTTACAAGTGGATGAATGGATATAACACAGGTTATATTAATGGAGTATTAAAAGTATCAACACAAGACAGAATGCGAAACAATTGGATTCAATTTGATAAGTTTAGATTTAGGAAAGACTTAGCAAATACTGGTTCTGTAACAGGGTTGTTGATTTGTAAAACCAATTACCTCGAAACGCAGTGGAGGTTTGGTCCTTCGATTTTTTTCAAGCGTGGGTTGGACATGTATATGAGTGAGATTGGGTGGTTATAAATAAGAGCTGCCTCGTATGGACCAATAGGCCTTCAGCAGTTACCTTTGTTCTTATGTATTATGCAGTAATTTGTTCAACAAATCAACAACCGAACCAGTATTTATCAAGGTCTTTCCTAAATCTAAACATATCCATTTTTTCGAGTTCAATTTTGTTTTGATTCCTTTAATACCCTATAAATATCCCCTTTTTGTTAGTCTCATTCATCAACTTGTAAACCTCTAATATGTCACCACTAATTTTTCACCTGATTTTAGTATTCATTGCCTTCTTTATTAAGAACATAAGAACATAAGAACAAAGGCAACTGCAGAAGGCCTATTGGCCCATACGAGGCAGCTCCTATTTATAACCACCCAATCCCACTCATATATATGTCCAACCCATGCTTAAAACAATCGAGGGACCCCACCTCCACAATGTTACGCGGCAATTGGTTCCACAAATCAACAACCCTGTTACTGAACCAGTATTTACCCAAGTCTTTCCTAAATCTAAACTTATCCAATTTATACCCATTGTTTCGCGTTCTGTCCTGTGTTGATACTTTCAATACCCTATTAATATCCCCTTTGTTATATCCATTCATCCACTTGTAAACCTCTATCATGTCACCCCTAACTCTTCGCCTTTCCAGTGAATGCAAATTAAGCTTTGTTAATCTTTCTTCATATGAAAGATTTCTAATTTGGGGAATTAACTTAGTCATCCTACGCTGGACACGTTCAAGTGAATTTATATCCATTCTATAATATGGCGACCAAAACTGAACTGCATAATCTAAATGGGGCCTAACCAGAGCAAGATATAGCTTGAGAACCACACCAGGTGTCTTGTTACTTACGCTGCGATTAATAAATCCGAGTGTCCGATTTGCCTTATTACGAACATTTATGCATTGATCCTTTTGTTTTAAATTCTTACTAATTATAACTCCCAGATCCCTTTCGCAATCCGACTTCGCAATCTCAACACCATCTAGCTCGTATCTTGTAACTCTATCATCATTACCTAGCCTCAGAACTTTACATTTATCAGCATTAAACTGCATCTGCCAGTCCTTTGACCATTTCAAAACCCTATCTAGATCAACTTGAAGTGATAGTGAGTCCTCCTCCGAATTAATTTCCCTACCGATTTTCGTATCATCGGCAAATTTGCAAATGTTGCTACTCAAACCTGAATCTAAATCATTTATATATATTATAAACAACAGAGGTCCCAAGACAGAGCCTTGAGGCACTCCACTTACAACATTTTCCCACTCTGACTTGACTCCATTTATACTAACTCTCTGTTTCCTTTGATATAGCCATGCCCTAATCCAGCTTAATATAGCACCCCCAATACCATGAGCCTCTATCTTTTTAATCAGTCTTTCATGTGGCACTGTATCAAAAGCTTTGCTAAAGTCAAGGTACACAACATCACAATCCTTACCACTATCAACTGCCTCAACTATGCTAGAATAAAAAGATAACAAATTTGTTAAACATGAACGGCCATTTATAAAACCATGTTGCGACTCAATTATTAATTTATGTTTTTCAAGATGAAGACGAATTTTATTTGCTATTATAGATTCGAGTAACTTTCCCACAATAGACGTTAGGCTAATTGGTCGATAGTTAGACGCAAGTGATCTATCTCCTTTCTTAAAAACTGGTATCACATTAGCAACTTTCCAAAACTCTGGCACTCTGCCTGACTCTATTGATTTATTAAATATGATTGACAGTGGGTCACAAAGCTCCTCTTTGCATTCTTTCAGCACCCTGGCAAACACTTCATCCGGCCCTGGGGATTTGTTTGGTTTGAGTTTTACTATTTGTTTAAGAACATCCTCCCTGGTAACTGCTAAACTCGTCAACCTGTCCTCGTCCCCACCCACATAGACTTGTTCGGCTGAAGGCATATTGTTAAGTTCCTCTTTAGTAAATACAGATACAAAATATTTGTTAAAAATACTACTCATCTCTTCATCACTATCTGTTATTTGACCTGTCTCAGTTTTTAATGGACCTATCCTTTCCCTAGTCTTAGTTCGATATAACTGAAAAAACCCTTTAGGATTTGTCTTTGCTTGCCCTGCTATGCGAACTTCATAGTTTCTTTTTGCTTTCCTTATCTCTTTTTTAACATTTTTAACCAGTTGTACGAATTCCTGTTCTAAAGTGACCTCCCCATTTTTAATCCTTTTGTACCAAGCTCTCTTTTTACCTATAAGGTTCTTCAAATTCTTTGTTATCCACTTTGGGTCATTAGTAATCGATCTATTCAATTTGTGTGGTATACTACGTTCCTGTGCTTTGTTTAGAATATTCTTAAATACGTTATAATTGAATCCACATCGAAATCCCCATTTACATCACCTATCGCTGGGTTCATGTCTCGCTCCAAGACCGGCCCACACCCCATACCCAAGACTTTCCAATCAATTTGACCCAAAAATTTCTTAGGCTATTAAAATCAGCTTTTCGAAAATCTGGCACTTTAACAGAATTTTCTCCTACAGGTCTATTCCATTCTATGCTAAATCTGATTTCTTTGTGATCACTGTTCCCTAGCTCACTCCCTATTTCGATGTCATTAATTTGTGTTTCCCTGTTAGTTAACACTAAATCTAAAATATTGTTTTCCCGTGTTGGTTCCTTAATGTGTTGCGTAAGAAAGCAATCGTCAATTAATTCTAGAAAATCTTCTGCTTCACTATTCCCTGTTTTGTTCAACCAGTTTATTCCACTAAAATTAAAGTCACCCATGACATAAATACTGTTAGATCTAGTTGCCCTAGATATTTCATCCCATAGATGTTTTGCTTCCATTCTGTCTAAATTTGGTGGCCTATATATAACTCCTATTGTAATATTATTTGCTTTTTCGTTTAATTCTATCCAAATGGTTTCTGTGTGTGGCTCAGTTTTGATTCCCTCTTTGAGACTACATTTCAAATTGTCCCTAACGTATATGGCTACTCCACCTCCTCGTCTAATATATCTATCTGTGTGAAATAGTTTAAATCCATTTATTTGATATTCAGCTAATAGTTCTCTATTATCTACATTCATCCACGTTTCGGTAAGTGCAATAATATCTATTTTTTCTGTGCAGACAAGAGCATTTAATTCGTTAATTTTATTTCTTAGACTTCTACTGTTAGTGTAATATACCCTAAGTGAATTGTTATTTTGAGGCCCTTCTCTTTCCCTGATCATTTTGCCAATTCCTTTCTCCCGCAAACACATACTTTTATTACCTCCTTCCTCCAAATCAATTCCCATACCTCTATCTACTAACAGTTTAAACCCAAACAAACACCTCTAACCACTTCTTCCAACGAGTTCGCAACAGCAACAACCCCAGCTCTCGATAGATGCACCCCATCACGAGCATACATTTCATTCCTTCCATAGAAGTGTTCCCAGTTGTCTATGAAAGATATTGCATTTGATTTGCAATATCTTCCAGCCGGCAATTGACACCAAGTGCCCTCGACATCCATTCATTTCCCACTCCCTTTCTTGGAAGAATGCCACATATGATCGGGATTCCTCCCTTGCTCCTAACTAATTCTATTGCTGTCTTGAATCTTTGTATTAGTTCCTCACTCCTAACTCGCCCAACATCATTACCCCCTGCACTTAAACAAATAATGGGTTTGTTCCCATTTCCCTTCATAATATCATTCATGTTTCCAACAATATCACCAATTCCAGCTCCCGGATAGCAAACTCTTAATCTGTTCCCCCTTTCTCTGGCACAAAACGTTCTGTCTAAATATCTCACCTGAGAATCTCCCACAACCAAAATTCGCTTTGATTCTCCCTTTTCCTTACGAGCAGTTTGAGGGACCTGCGTTTCAATGCTCTTCGTTACTTTGCCTATGGCTCCTCGTTGAGCAACAGGTTCACCACAGCACTCGTCCTCTAACACATCAAATGCGTTAGAAGTCCTTAGGCTAGGTGTCGGTTTTGCCAAGGTCTTCTTAAGACCCCTGTCTTTTACCACTTGCCAAGACGAGGTCTCCTCCTTTGTTTCTTCCTGACGTTGCTTCAGCTGTCTAACCTCCTCCCGTAGTGAATCCAGCTCTGTCCTCAGAGCTCCAACTAGATTCACCAGTTTCTTTACTAATCCTTCCATTATTGCTGTAATAATATTACTATAATCGGAGCTCCAGCTAACACAACCTCTCGCTGTGACAGCACCTGACTATTCAGAGCAGACCTTTAGCGAAACATATGAAAGGTTGTAGTACTATGACAAGAAGTAAAAATTTCCAGTTAAATACATGAACTCAAAACAAATATCGATGTAATGGAAATATATTGCATGAGCAGCTAAGATTTAGAGAAGACAGAGGTAAATACTAATAACAAATTTCTATCTCTCTGCATTAAAAAATTCGAAGGCACATTATACAATCAATTCTTTTAAATCTTTATTAAAAAATCATATACATTTTTTATATTTAAAATTGTATATAGGGATTTAAACTTTCATTTTTCATAATAATTTCCCTAAATTAGGATAACTTTTTGTCTGGAGTTTTGGTCGTTGTGTTTGATCAATCTTGGCTTTTTGCATGAATCCTCGGGATTGTTACAGTCCTCTTTTCTAGCTCGCTTTTTGGGCTGCAAGTATTCGTTGCGGTTTCGCTCACAATTTTTTATCGCCATATCAAATGAAGTGCAGGGAGTTTGCTTGTTACTTTTGATGGAATCATTCAAAGTAATGATCTTATCAAGGCTTGTGACCAGCGTACCATTTCTTCTTTTCATTGGTACATCTGTAGACTGATTTTGTTCATCACTTGTTTTGGCCTTATTGTCGATTACGACCTTTTCCACCTTCTGTTGGTAATTTGCCTGTGAGCTTGGAGTCTTTTTCTTGGAGCACATACTCTTTGTGGCCGAGTTGGTTTGCGAATGCAACATTCGTATAGAATTTCTGCCATGCCGTTCTATATCAGACCTGTTGCGTTGAAGGAAAATCTATTATTTTTCTTAATATCGGTTAGAATTCACCGACAAATGAATAATGACTCTCCGAGATATGTTTTGGCCAAATATTGAAGAACACGTAAATTATGCGTTCACAAACGTATTGTCAGACTGTGCACAGAGGTAGACTGAATAATTAAGGAGCTGATTTCCTTTTACGCATCACAAGAGTATGTAAGTGGAGGTGACTGACCTGTACCTGAATACATATTAATAACAAAAGTGAATTTTATATTTTACGGGCTCATAATAGTCGGTGCTACATCAACACTTCGTCCTTAGTAGCTAAANTGTACACTTTGTTATGCAAGGTTATACAGTTACATATCTGACTGTATACAAAAAATGAACATTAGAGGACACAAAAAAAAGTTCGCTTCCTAGAGGCTGTAGATTTCCTCGAACTCCTCCGACGTCGGGCAGGAACCGAGGATGCAGCGAGCATTCCCCCACTGAATCGCGACACTGAGGCGCTGAAAGAGAAAACTTGCCGCTCTAGGGTCTCTTGTGGTGTCAATGAGCTTGGAACCAAGATCCTTAAGAAACCTTCTTGCACTCTCTCCCCATGGGCCTAGGGTCTCAGACCCTATTGGAACGAAGTTGTACCGATGATCTAATTGCCTGTACTTGGCTGACTTGTCTCTTTCTCTGTGTGTCGCCGCGGCTCCTACTGTGCCGGCAGAGAGGTTGATGTATGTGGCTGCCAGGGTGGATACGCAAGAATAGTCCCATGCCAACTGTCTGCCACCCTTCCACGGACGCAGTGTGATTCCGTCTGGTCGGCCGGCAAAGCTAACAGAGTCACGGTTCAGAAGGTTGCGGGCTCTCTCTCCGCTGGACACTGAGCAGAGGCAAGGCTTCTTTTAATGATGTCGTTGACTTCGTCGTGTTTAGTGTGCCAACCACCAGATTTCCACAGTGCAGGCCATGCAATCCATATTCGTCAGCATCTGCCTCGCCGCAAATACACCTATGAACAGTGTGGATAGGGGCAGCAAGACGGAGAGCGACTGCAATACGGAGCTCCTGCGGATCAAGACGTGTGCCTGTCGCAGACATAGGGACTGCCAAAAGGAAGTCCCCTGCATGGGGAGCCTGCACAGCTGTGAGGCGTGCTCGATCACTGGGGGTTGTTGCTGCCTCCAGCAAAGCTGTGGCTTCTTTGTCTACAATGGGGCTGTCCCAACTAGATTGTTTCTTGGCTTTCGGCATGGCTGGTCTGAGTGCTGGGTCTGCCATGGCACCCCATTTCGTGCCGCATTCCGTGTAGTGGGGGTCCCGTATCCCCGCTACATCACTGAGGGTGTCAGGTAGAATTTCCTTAATTAACCAGGTCATCTGATGCTGAGGAGGAAGACAGGAAGGCTGGGACAGCAATTTGGGTGGCGGCGCGGACACCCAAGCCACTATATATATATATATATGTCGTACCTAGTAGCCAGAACACACTTCTGGCTACTACTATGCATGCTTAGTAGTAGCCAGAAGTGTGGCTACTACTAAGTATGCATTGCTACCTACTATGCATGGCCCAATTTGCCTAATAAGCCAAGTTTTCATAAATTAATTGTTTTTCGACTACCTAACCTACCTAACCTAACCCAACCTAACTTTTTCGGCTACCTAACCTAACCTAACCTATAATGATAGGTTAGGTTAGGTTAGGTAGGGTTGGTTAGGTTCGTTCATATATCTACGTTAATTTTAACTCCAATTAAAAAAATTGACCTCATACATAATGAAATGGGTAGCTTTATCATTTCATAAGAAAGGAATTAGAGAAAATATATTAATTCAGGAAAACTTGGCTTATTAGGCAAATCGGGCCTTGCATAGTAGGCCGAGAAGTGCATTCTGGCTACTAGGTACGACATATATATATATATATATATATATAATATATATATATATATATATATATATATATATATATATATATATATATGTGTGTGTGTGTGTGTGTGTGTGAGAAAGCTGCATGAATGCGCAAGCCATATATCACTAAGAACTCTTTGACCCGTCCAGGATTCGAACCCATGCCGTCCAGGATCACCCCCAAACGTACACAGTACCGTGACCACCGGTACGATCATTGGTGCGGTGGTCACGGTACTGTGTACGTTTAGGGGTGATCCTGGACGGCATGGGTTCGAATCCTGGCCGGGTCAAAGAGTTCTTAGTGATATATATATATATATATATATATATATATATATATATATATATATATTATATATATATATTATATATATATATATATATATATATATAATATATATATATATATATATATATATATATATATATATGTTATTAAATATGACCGAAAAAGTAAGAATAATATTTCTAACACAAATTTTTCTCAATAATTCTTATGTTTCTTTTTACTGTCGATGGTAATTAAAAAAATCAATTCTCCAAAATTCATTTTTTATTTTTAGTCTGACTCGACACTTGAACGTGTTTCGTAATAACTTATTACATTTTCAAGGACTTTAGTTTACACACACACAATTATAACCTGCAAACACTAAACAGAGTTTTACTCTGCTATCATTTAAACAGCTTTTATCTTATATACCCGCATTTGGATGAGGTGATATGTTACAACAGTTCTGGATGAGGTGAACAAAACTTTCAACACAAGACAGAATACGGTGCATTGGGTGAAACTCAATAAATTAAAAGGAAGAGTGGAAGTAACTGCAAAGGGCCTATTCGCTCATATTTCTTGATGCTTCTCTATTGGTGCGGAGTCTTGAAGTGGGTAGAATATAGTTGTGCATTAATTGGCTGTTGATTGCTGGTGTTGACTTCTTGATGTGTAGTGCCTCGCAGATATCAAGCCACCTGCTATCGCTGAATCTATCGATGATTTCTGTGTTGTTTGTTAAGACTTCTCTGGTGATGGTCTGGTTGTGGGAAGAGATTATATGTTCCTTAATGGTGCCCTGTTGCTTATGCATCGTTATTCGCCTGGAAAGAGATGTTGTTGTCTTGCCTATTGTGGGAGTATGTCTCCCAAGATTCTCCCACAGCTGACTTGAATGGCTCATTGCAGTGCACAGTGCACTGAATTTCGTGCACAAGCCTATCTCTGGTAACCCTGGATAGTGACCTGGCATGTTGGGTATCTCCAGAATGCCCACTTAACCAGGAACACTTTTATAATACGGAGGCCGCCGTATGTCCAGGTAGGAAGTAGATACAGGGAGTTAAGCATACTGGCCACCAAGGGTCAATGAGTACATTGCCTGGAGGAGAGCGTGGGACAGAGGGGAAGGCGCCAGCAGCGTCTGACCTCTGGGATCAACCGGGCGCGATAGAAAATAACAGCTATGACGTGGTTGTGACGTGTTCATGACGTCACTCCTGCTACTGCTCATCAAACGAGTCAATATGATTGGTTACCGCTCATTTGCTGCAATGCTATTGGTCAAATTGTAACTCTTTTGTGTTGTGTGCCACGAGATGCCGGCACCCCTTGCAAAATCATTCACGTGAGAGAGACCAAACTCAGAGGACGTAGCTGTTCTGTCTATCGGCCAATAGACTGAACACCGTCTATTCCTCACCGTCAAGTTAACTCAGCGTCTTTGCGATATACCACACTCGCCCAGAATCACAAGTAAGTATATTGTTCAGAAGCCTAAAGTGACAAATCTCCACAGCGTAACAGACTGGTATCAGGTAACCCCTGGTGACAAAGATCGTCGTGAGTGACTTTAGAGTGAACTAAGGCAGTGCCGCCGCCTAAGTAACCTGTGTGTGACTTTACCACAAGTGTACCAGCATGGTACCACAGCCGCCACTTGCCCGAGCGTGTACCTCAGTACTCAGTACCTCGAGCGCCCGCCGCCGCCCTCACTCCTACGTGACGTCACCACCTTACGCACCGCCAGTCAGTGTGTGTGCGTGTGTCTATCTGTTAAGCATACAGCACGCCCTACTCATGAAATCATCTCAAGATACTGCGAGTACCCTCCGTGTCTACGAGCGAAACCAGCTATCATGCCACCTACGAGTGCTTGTATAAATGTGCCTGACTGAGTGAGTGAGTAAGGAAAGGTACCTTATCTGTAAGTACAAGATCTTGTCATTGTTTATTGTGTCTGTGTTGATCTGAGGGATCAACCACAGTTCTCACCTTCTTATACCTGTCACAGGTTATAGGTGAATCGACGGTGAATGCGTGTTTATTGTGTGATTATTATTGTGCATGTTATTACCTGTCCCATTGACAGTGTATTTGTTGATTTATTGCATATCCTCATTACCCGAGTATCCGGTTGGAACTCTTGTGATCCCTTTGCATACCAGCAGTTAGGTTGCCGTGTTAATGATTGGCTGTCAACTGTGTTAAGTTAGGTGTTTCTCCACGAGTGGATACGAGTCGATTAGCCAGACGTCAAGAGTCTCGCTAATGCAACCATAGCTTTGCTGACGCCAATCTAAAGTAAATCAAGCACCCTGTGTATTAGTGGTTAAGTTAGTAAATAAACTACTGTTAAGCTTTATGCGGTGTTTCCGTTGAACCACTTCTGAATACTGCCAATATTACTCAAGCCTTCAGCTCTAGGTGTCTTCAACACCGAGTTGCCCAAGTCCACTAAACTATAAATTTGATGAGGACCCTAGGAGTCCCTTAAAGTGTTACATCATTGAGGAGATTCCATCGACCAACGTGGAGCAGGACAGTGGGCTAGTCTGAAAAGAGACCCACAAGGACTCTAACTCGACCTTGCTCCCAGGCCCTGTACGGGTGCTCTCGTATTTTCTATTCTGCTAATTCCGACAGTATCGTGAAGCGTCTGCCACATGTACATTGGCGACGTACGCATTGCAGTCGTGAAAGCAAAAAAGAAAACCCCCAAAGAAGCATTTGAGCAGAATTCTTGTTGCATTTCAGTTACGAGATGGAGAAGGATGGGAAACTACCCTTTCTAGATGTAACAGTCATGGAAGGGAGCGGAGGTTTCCACACTGCAGTCTATACTAAGGAAACAAACATAGGAATGTGCCTCAGTGCCAACAGTGACTGCCCAGACAGGTACAAGAGGAGTGTAGTTAACGTTTATGTCGACCGTGCTCTCAGCCACAGCTCAGGATGGAAGTAAGTCGATGAAGAAGTCTGTAGGGTAAGGCAGGTCCTGTGCAACAACGCTTCCCAATGGTTCGCTGAAGACATCATAAGAAGGAAGGTGAAACGCCATGCAACCTCTACGTAGACACAACT
>WNGS01005641.1:12037203-12048530 GCA_020271785.1 Procambarus virginalis
TATTGTGGTACAGCAATTGCTCTGTAAACATAGTTTATAATTAAGTCCCCCCACTCCTGGTTTGTTTTCTCCCGATCAGAAATAACGTGCTTGTCTTGGAAGCTAGACGTAGATATATAAGAATACTTAGCAAGAGGGTAAATATAAAAATGTTGTGGATTCCTTCTCACATTGGCCTGCAGGAACATGACAAAGTTGAGCCCTTGCTAAGGCTGCAGTAAATAAAAGACAGTGTGAACGGAATCTTGAGTTTAAATAGGTCCCTTAAAAGTGTCATTAGACGAGAACTGGTGTGTGTCTGTGTATAGCTGAGATAGTCTTGGTAGTAAGGTTGATGTAAAGTCATTCCTGGTTACTGACTTTAATAATAATAAACGATTACATGATAGAGTAGCTCCCAAGCTTGGCAGGCGTCCTGTGTGCTGTTTACCTTCTCTAGTGGCGTCCAGCCGCCGCACATAGAAAACGGATGGTACCATTTTCTGTGAACATGACATCCCTCCTTTTCTTTAAAAAGAATGAATACAGGATGTCTACCATGCTTGTAGCACAAAGCAAAGTTATTGACACAAAGTAAGTTATTAACATATCAAGAGATATTGCATACATTTAACATTAATTAAACACACAAAGAATTTAAACAATCTTTACCACAAAGGATTTCAATGTTAAAAATACATATGCAATGTTAAACAAACATGAAAGAAACTGTAATACAAAGTTACAAAATATTGAATGAGAGATCTGCATTATTCAAACAATATTAAATTTAGTTCAGCATAACAAGTAAATACTTTGCATTACATAGGAACACAATTAATCATCATATCGTGTAGGGCGTTTAACATGACGTTTTGGACGAGAGTCCTTAAATACAAAACATCCCTCGATGAATTGTTTATCGAGTTATAACTC
The DNA here is from genome assembly GCA_020271785.1 of Procambarus virginalis. Lineage (NCBI taxonomy): Eukaryota > Metazoa > Arthropoda > Malacostraca > Decapoda > Cambaridae > Procambarus > Procambarus virginalis. Next base: position 12,038,119 of record WNGS01005641.1, read on the forward strand.
ATTTTTCTTTTTCTTTTGCACGACTTTGCACTTCATCATTTTCTACACTATTTGGAATCACTTTGAAATAAGCCATATTACGTGTTATACTATGATCTCTATTACTCGCTGTTACCATAGTTCCTTTTACACTAATCACTTTATATGGTTTTGTATCATACGGCATATCTAGCTTTCCCTCTTTTTTCTTTTTAACGAGAACAGTATCTCCAACCTTTATGAATTGTTCCTTTGCACGTTGATCATGAGCAATTTTCATTTTGCCCTTGGCTAGTGCATCCTTCTGAGCGAGACGTTTATCCGTTACCTTGGCTGGCATGACAGGTAGTGCGATTCTCATAGGACGTCCAAATAAAAGTTCGCCAGGCGACTTGCCCAGTGTTCCATGCGGTGTTGCACGGTAGTTCCTGAGAAAAGCATACATAGCTTGTTTCCAGGATCGTCCTTCGGCATGAGCACAGCGTACAGCTTTCATGAGAGGTTGCATGAATCTCTCGACTTCTCCATTTGCTTGTGGATGTAGTGGCATCACACGGCGGTGTTTGAATCCAATATGCTCAGCAAAGTTGACAAAGTCTTGTCCATTAAATGGCGGTCCATTGTCCGTCTTGACAACTTCAGGAATGCCAAAGTTTGAAAAGATCTTGTCGAGTTTCGGGATGACAGCCTTTGCAGATGTGGAAGTGATGATTTCTACTTCTGGATAACGTGAGTGATCATCAATGACTACCATCAAGTACTCTCCAGTTGGTAGCGGTCCACAGAAGTCCATCGATACTTCCATCCATGGTGCAGCAGGTAGTGGTGAAGGTTGTAGAGGTGTTGGTCTTGAAGTATCCACTGCAGCTTGGCAAGGGACACAGGCATCATGCATGTCCTTAGCTTGACGATCAATGCCAGGAAACCACACCTTTTCTCGTAGCAGCTGTTTGGTCCTTACAAGACCTTGGTGTCCTTGATGTGCAAGCTTCAGAGCACGTTGCTGGAGAACAGCTGGAATGACGATACGAGTACCTCGCAGCACGGTGTCGCGTTGTTGCGTAACACTTAATTCTGTCTGGATGCGTTCAAGTGCTTTGAATGCATCTTGGTCAACTCCTGAGGGTGGGATGCGTGGAAACTTTTTCTTAGTCAATGCATCCACTGTTGCTTGCAGAGTTGGGTCCTCTAGGGTTGCAGTACGTATTTCATCAAGAGTGAGAGCCTTAGGGACTGCATCACAGGTTACAGAGTGTACATATTCCTCGGCAACTTGCTGATGCTTGGTGATGGTGAAACTGTTGGCAGGATGTCGACTGATGTAATCAGCGGGATTGCCTGCACCTGGCTTGTATTTCACCGTAAAGTTGTATGGTTGCAGACGAAGAGCCCATCTCTCAATGCGAGCTGGTGGTTTGGACTTTGGATTATTGAAGATGGTCTCCAACGGTTTGTGGTCAGTGACTATCGTGGTAAAGGGTGCACCAAGCAGATACACATTGAAGTGTTCACAGCCCCATACAAGAGCAAGAGCTTCCTTCTCTGTCTGACTGTATCGTTGCTCAACATCTGTGAGAGAACGGCTGGCGTAGGCAATTACTACTCTTGAATCTGGTTGACCAGGTTTGTGTTGGGCTAACACAGCACCTAAACCAACAGGACTAGCATCCACCGTTAACTCAGTGTCCATTGATGGATCAAAGTATGCAGCAGTCGCATTTTCTACTAGTGCATCTTTCACAGCATCAAATGCATTTTGCTCGACATCGCTCCAGTACCATGATGCATTTTTCTTCAGGAGCTCACGTAGAGGCTTCGTAATGGTAGCAAAATCTGGAATGAAGCGAGAACAGTAGTTTGCCATTCCCAGAAAACTATGTACTTCAGTGGATGTTGAAGGAGGTGCAGCATTCTTGATATCTGCAACTTTCTTAGGATCTGGAGACAGACCTTTGTCACTAAGTACATGTCCAAAGAATTCAATTTTATGTTGATTGAACTCACACTTTGCTCGGCTTAGCGTCAAATTCTTTTCTCGTAAGCGTTGCAATGTTGCACGAAGAGCTTTGTCGTGTTCAGCTTGGGTACGGCCATAAACAATGATGTCATCAGACATGTTGTCAGCATTAGGTATATCTTGCAATACCTGGCTGATGATGTGCTGGAATACTTCAGCAGCACTGTTAATACCAAAACTCAGGCGCTTGTACCTATACAGACCTCGATGTGTCGTAAACGTTGTGATGAATCGACTCTCATCATCAAGTTCAAGCTGATGATAGCCCTTGTTTAAATCTAACTTGCTGAATACAGTTGCACCATTCAAGCGGTAGATCATATCATCTACAGTGGGTGTAGGATGGCGTTCACGCATTATTGCCTTGTTGGGAACACGCATGTCTACACAAATGCGTATCTCATCTGGATTCTTCGGCTTTGGTGGAGTGACAATTGGGCTTACCCATGGTGTTGGGCCTGTTACCGGTTCAATGATATCTAGTTCTATCAGCCTATCCAGTTCGGCATCGACTTTCTTGCGAGTATGGAATGGTTGTCGGCGATGTGGTTGGGCAACTGGAATTACATCTGGGTTGATATGCAGATGTACCTTGCTATCAGTATAACAACCTATGGATTTAAACCGATCAGAAAATTCAGCAACAATAGCATCAACATTGTTTGCAGATTCCACTGCTACAGCATTAGAAAGCTGAAGTAGCCCCAATTTGGTTGAAGTCTTGTAACTGAGTAAAGACTCCTTTGCATTCCTAACAACATGGAATGTAGTAATGAGCATTGCATTCTTTGACTTAATCTCTGCAGTGAAAGTTCCAATCACTGGTAAGGCTACCTTTGAAGCATAGGCAGTGGCTTTGCCATTGTAGTTTTCAAGCTTTGGGAACTGTTTTTTAAATTTTCATAGTGGCACTCAGCAATGGTGTCAATGTTTGATCCAGTGTCAATGAGAATTTTGAGACAAATGCCAGCAATGTATACTATAGTCTCTGGGTTGTTTGGAAGATCATTCCATTCTGTGATTGCTTGTACTCCATAAATATAATCACATTCACTGTCATCTGAGACTGGTTGTAATGAAATGTTGTCTTGTATATTATTAACATTCTTGATTTGAGGTGCAATATTGTGTTTGCCACCTCGACTCCTATGACTTGATCCTCGTACATTGCTTTTATTTATTGATTGTGGTTTCTTTAGTGCGGAACGACACATAGCACCAAAATGATTTAGTTTTCTACACTCATAGCACTTCTTACCTTGTGCAGGACAAACATTATCTTGGTGTGGGTAGTCTCCTCCACAATTGTAACATTTATTATTGACAACCTCTGATGTGAGTCGTTGTGACTGCTTGAGTCTTGTTCCATGACTCCAGTTGTGATGTGGTTCTCGGCTCAATTTAATGTTAGGTTTGGCATGATATCTTCTATGATCATGGTGTACTCCCTGAACCTTACATACTTCATGACTGTTAGTAACAGTGGCAGAACCGTTGTTGGCACTGCACTCCATGGCACGAGCATCACGTGCAGCATCTTCCATTCGACGAGCCATATCCAGTATCTTGGTAAGAGAACTTTCATCATCAACAAGTTCTAGAGCTCTTCGACGAAGACGTGTAGATGTGCATGTTTCAATTATTTGCTGTTTGATTTCTTTGTCAACATCAGCAAACTCACAGTGGGCTGCTAAACCCTGCAGACGTGTATGGTATTGATCAACAGTTTCATTAGAGAGTTGTTTTGCTCTCCTGAAATGCATAATTTCCATAGCAGTATTTTGCCTTGGTTTGAAATGCTCAGTTAATTTGGCCTTGGCAGTGTCATAATCTTTGGCACCACCAGTATCTTTCAGTGTATCAAAGATATCACAAACTCTATCACCTGCATAATGAAGCAGAAAGGCACGCTTTCTTTCAGCACTTTTGATGTCAGAAACTATCAACAAATTTTCAAACCTTTTAAGCCATTTGACCCACCTCTGTGACAGGTTTGTCTGGTCACAGTCAGGATCAAATGCAGGAAACTGAGGTATATTTGCCATTTTTACTGAATAAATTTAAACTTATCACTTAAAATGTTCCTCAGAATATATAACACTTACTGCACTGTATATGTTATTTAAGAATTCACTGTAATTACTTTAATTTTGCAAAGCACACAAGCATTTTAATGCAAAAGTTCACAACAGTGCACAACACAGCAGCAACTGACTTCTTACCTAGCCCTTGTGTACATGTGTTGTTCCTACTCACAGCAACACAGCAGTTGTTAGCAGTTGGTACAGCAATTGGCAGCAGTTGGCAGCAGTAGGCAGCAGTTGGCAGCAGTAGGCAGCAGTTGGTTCACAGCGTGAAGAATTTTGTAGCACGGAGCGTCGTTTCGTAACCAAAACATCGGGTTTTGTACACTGCATCAAAGCGTCGTTTCGTACACAGCGTCGGCAGATTCCTCTCACAGCAACAATCAGCACAGCTTGGGTAGCACACAGCATTGGCCAGCACACAGCAACGGCCAGCACACAGCAACGATCAGCACACAGCAACAGTCAGCACACAGCATGGGGTTGCATACAGCATCGGGTATGGTGCTCACAGACAGCTTCTCCTTCCTCCTCTGGGCGAGACAGCATGCTCCTTCCTTGTGTTTTGTTGAACAAAATACCTGCGTTCCCAGTTCATCGTCGTCGCCAGTGTGGTGTCTGTGTATAGCTGAGATAGTCTTGGTAGTAAGGTTGATGTAAAGTCATTCCTGGTTACTGACTTTAATAATAATAAACGATTACATGATAGAGTAGCTCCCAAGCTTGGCAGGCGTCCTGTGTGCTGTTTACCTTCTCTTGTGGCGTCCAGCCGCCGCACATAGAAAACGGATGGTACCATTTTCTGTGAACATGACACTTGGGACTGGTTAAGGTGATTAAGGGTGTAGCTACTGTACTGAAGTTCCTCACAAACCTACGGTAATAAGAAGCAAGACCAAGGAAGCACAGGAGCTGCTTCCTGGTAGTAGGCTATGGATACTCTTTGACAGCTTGAGTGTGGATATTTAACGGAGCCAGGCTACCACTCCCTATAACATGACCCAGATACCGCACTTTACCTTTGGCGAAAGTGGACTTGCCCAGATTGATGGTGAGGCCGGCTTTCAGGAGCTTTGCAAACAATCGTTGCAGCTGGAGCAGGTGTTCGCTCCAGGTGTTGGATGCTACAACGATATCATCCAAATAGGCGTAGGTGTTGTCCAAGCCCTGGATGACGCGGTTGACAGCTCTCTGAAAGGTGGCCGGGGCATTGCAGAGTCCAAAGGGAAGGCGGTTATATCTGAAAAGTCCGAAAGGGGTGATGAAGGCAGACAATTCTTTAGCTCGTTCCGTTAGACACACCTGGTAATAGCCCTTGAGTAAGTCCACCTGGGACAGGTAGCGGGCATTACCAATGGCGTCAAGGATGTCATCAATCCTAGGTAATGGGTATGCATCTTTGACGGTGACTTTGTTGAGTTTCCTATAATCTGTGCAAAGCCGGATCTTACCGTGAGGTTTGGGAACCAAGATACATGGTGAGGCCCAGGGGACTCACAGGGGGTAGCCAGTCCATGGTCCAAGAGGTACTGTACCTCAGCACGCATGACTTCCTTCTTGCTAGGGCTGATTCGGTAGAATGGTTGGCGAATCGGCTGGGTGTCAGGTAGCAGTTGGATGTCGTGCCGGGTCACAGTACACTCTTGTGGATCATCTCGAAACAACTCCTGATGTTCTCTGATGAGTTTGATGAGTGAAGCACTATTATCGTCCTGAAAGTGATTGTGAATGTCAGTAAGGATTTCCGAATTAGAAAGCGCTGTCTCAGTGTCAGTGCTTTCGGAAGGAGAAGCAGGGAAGGTCTCACTGTGGCTGTATGGACCTGTAAAGGTGGAGAAGTTTAGTAGCACAGTGGGAGGAGTACCATGATAGAGCTTTAATAAGTTGATGTGGCACAGCTGGGTCTTCCGCCGCCTATCGGGGTCTCGAGAACGTAGTTGTAGTTATTCCGGCACTCCTTAACACGGTAGGGTCCTGAAAACCTGTTTTGTAAAGGAGAACCTGGGATAGGGAAATAGGCAAGTACTAAGTCTCCCGGTTTAAACTTCCTTACTTGGCAGTGCTGGTCGTAACGAGTCTTCATCCTCTCTTGGGCTTTCAGTAGGTTGTTTCTGGCAAAGGAATGGACCCTCTCTAGAATGTGTCGGAGGTTTTGAAGAAACTGGGGCACATTCTGATGCTCACTGAAGGTGGCATCACGTAGAGAATCCTTGAAAGCCTTGAGAGGTGTACGGCACTTACGTCCGTAGAGCATCTCATAAGGAGATACTCCTAGTGACTCGTTGGGAAGACTTCTGAAAATACACATGATGAGATCAAGTTGCCTATCCCAATCCTTTGAGGTCTCATTACAAAACTTTTTTAGGAGTGCCTTGATAGTCTGATGACTACGCTCAAGGAACCCTGTGAAGCAGGATGATAGGGGCTGGACAGTACCTGTTTGATGTTGAACTCCTCCAGAGTCCGTTTGAAGAGATCACTGGTGAAGTTGGTGCCACAGTCGCTCTGAATCTCCCTCGGAAATCCATACTGGGTGAAGATCTTCAGTAAATTCTTCACCACTGTAGCAGCCGTAATGTTTTTCACTGGAACTGCTATGGGGAATCTGGTGGTAGGACACAGGATGGTTAAGATATAGGCGTTGCCGGAACTGGTCCGAGGCAAAGGACCAACACAGTCAATAATAAGTCTGTGGAAGGTTCCTCAGGCACCTGGATGGGTGTCAGTGGTGCTCTGGGGATCGAAACGTTCGGTTTACCTGCCATCTGACACACGTGGCATTGCTTAACATGTTGCTTGACATCATTAACCATACCTGGCCAGTAGTAGTCTTGACGAATCCCATGGTAAGTCTTGTTAAACCCGTAGTGTGATAGTGCTCCGTGGGCCAGGTGTAGAATCGTGGGCCGCAGGCTGGTAGGAATCACTAGTTGTTCAACGTTTGCCCAATCGTCCTCCTCCTTCAGTTTACTGGGTCTGTATCTGCGATAGAGTAATTCGTTCTCCAAGAAGAACCCAGGAATACTGTCGGATTGAGTCTCAGCCTGAAAGAATAATGGTGTCAAGGTAAGATCCTCCCTCTGTAACTTACGGAACTCCAAAGCGGTGAGATTTGGGGGTAGTTTCGAAGGGTCTTGAGGGACAGCGGTAGTAGTACAGTCAGCTGGCTGCGGTCGTGCTGCTTGAGCACGGGTGGTCACCATAACAGGAGGAGAAACTTCATCACTCTCTTGAACCTTTGCTGGAACATGCTTAAAAATCGGATTATCCAACACAGAGGTACCCACCTGGGGTTTGTCCTTGACGATCAGGTTGGTCGGTTGCAGGTCTTCTGCCAAGTCGTTGCCCAGGAGAAGTTGCACTCCAGGCATGGGAAAAGGCTTTTCCCTGACGGCGACTTGGACTTCACCGGTCACGAAGGGACAATCCAGGTGGACTCTGGCGAGAGGATAAGGAGTAGTAGCAGTAAGGTCAGTGATGAAGACAGTCTCTCCTGTGTAGGCGACGTTGGGCACAGCTGATTTCAAGACTATGGATTGAAGAGCCGCTGTGTCTCTCAAGATCTTAAGTCCAAAACGTCCCTCAGAATCTGAACCGTGGGTAGTGATAGTTCCAGGATACAGATGCTTGCTGAAGAGAGAGAGATCATTAACATGAACACCAACATTCATTACAGGCTTACCGGACTTAGGAGGAGTAGGTTTGGGCTTAGTGGATTCGGTGTTACCTTTATATTGGGACTTACCACATTTTTCTATGGTATGTCCATAGAGTCGACAATACCTACAGTACAGTTGAGAGGTACCTTGATCTGGGCTCACTTTCTCGTAACTGTACCAAGACTTCTTACTGGTAGGTGGTTCTGGTGTCAGCCGGTGGATGAGGCTGTAAGTGTCAGCCGACTTCGCGCATTTCACCAAATCGGTCTCTTCCTTATCTGCTAAGTATAAACGGACAGGAGGAGGTACACGCCTCAAGAATTCTTCAACCAGTATGAGGTTGACGAGTTCTGGAAAAGTAGAGACATGTGCTGCCTCCAGCCATTTCATAAAATATCTCCGTTTGGTGTTAGCAAATTCTAAGAAGGTGGTGGTACTTGCCTTTACGTAGTCACGGAATTTTCGTCGGTAGCTTTCGGTGGAGAGAAGGTAGGCGTCCAACACAGCTTGCTTCAGGGTTGTGTAGTCGTTTTCAGATGCCAAAGTGCTGAGTGTGACTGCTGCTCTACCTGTTAGATGTACTCGGAGAAGGGTAGCCCATTGGTCGTCAGGCCAACTAAGTTGATTAGCAAGGGTCTCAAAAGTTGTGAAAAAAACATCAACCTCCGTTTCTATGAACGGTGGCATTAACTTACTTGCATGGGAGATATTGAAACTTGGAGGAAGACTAGCTGCAGCTTGTAGGCGTTGAGCTTGGTGTGTAGTGTCCATCGTGAGTTCTCTGTCACGACATTCTAGAGCAAGAGCCGCTTGCTGTTTTTCATGCTCGCGTTGCATCTCTAGTTGTCGTTTTGTTTCAAGTTGTACTTTTTCACGCTCTCTGAATAGGCCAACTCACGTTCTTGCTGTCCTTTGAGGAGTAGGGCCTCTCTTTCACTTTCTTCCTTCCTCAGGGCGGCCTCTCGCTCCTTGAGGCGGATTTCTTCTTTTCTTGAGTGGAGCTTCTCTTTCTTGCTCTTCCTTTCTGATGGCAGCTGCTTCCTTTTGTTGCTCCCGCTCGATCTTAGCAAGTTCTAGTTTGAGCTTCATTGCTGTCAAATCATGCTTATCTGAAATAGTGTATTGTTCGTGAGTATCAGAGTCTATAGTCCCTTCATCCAAAGTGATCCAATATCATATTATGTATGGCATATTTGTTGGCTCCATGGGGAACTTCCAGGTGATACTCATGTGCAAGAGTTATCAATTCGACCCTCTTAGCATGACGTAAGTTCCCTATTTCACCTTCTGGATCTGTCTGGAAAGCTTGGATACGAAACATGGTGAAAATAGCAAATAAATGTGACACGAATATACTGTGATGATATGGTGAATGTCAGAAACAGGAAAACGTGGCAACTGGTACCTATCCTGTGGAATTGTTGACAATTAAAGTTAAGTCAAGATGGTAATTGATTAAGGTCGCAGGAAAACTTGTACCCGGTACTCACTGTGGGAGGATAAGGGCAAGAAAATCCTACTAATTAGTTGAAACTGAGTTTCGAAAAACAAATGAAACATTAAATGGTTTCAAAAGTAAATTAGGTAGTCCAAGAATGTAGGCATACCTTGCCGAGTCACTATAGAACATAAGCAAGTTTTTCCCACTGAAATTAATATGATACTTACAGAATTAGCGAACTTTGTGCTCTGAAAAAAGAAAGCTAATTCCCTACCTAAGTAAATATCATCTTTCTGACCGACGAGTAGGGGTGCGAGTGTCAACTGGTGACGAGAACTATTGGCGAGGTCCCAACTCGTCAATAAAAGTCCGTGCGAGAGGAACAATGGCCCTCTTTGTCCTCCTAGAGTCGGATTGCAGAAATTAGGTGCTATTGACCCGGAGACAGACCACAGTACCAGGGTACCTATATGATAATCTGCCGAAAATATGAGAAATATCTGAGGGACAAAAGGTGTTAAACACGGGTAATAACACGGAGGGAGAGACGACCAATTAAGAGTATGACTGCGGCCTACAGTCACCACGTAATCCAAAGTTGTCTCACACTCACCATATGCTACTCCTGGAATGCAAATACACACAGCACCATATGAATAATAAAAATGATTAGTGAAAATATTGAAAGCAAGGGAATTAAAGCCAAGTACGCTTACCACAATTACCAATACCTGAGTGAAGCTCCTAGGACAGGCCCCCAAGTATATGTGACGGTAAAGTAGTGGAGTATGGTGTTCGGCAGTCCTCCAATGGCAGGTGTCAATGCCTGGCCACATATAACCAAAAAAAAAAGAATGACTGCTTGCCTGATAGTCTGTGGTAAGGTAAGGGAAGATACACAAAATATGAACAATGAAATTTAATTACTCTAGAAAACAAATTTAAATAAAGACAATTCCTTGGCTTGGCAACGTGCAATGATAACAAGTGAAAAAGAACTAACATAAAATGAATTATTGGCTTACGTTAACAATAAGACAAAAATGAAATACAAGTGAAATATAAAATGGTGCTGGAATATTAGCGCAAGCTAAGAACTGCTACTTGAATCCCGAGGAATATCAATTAGATGTTCACAGCCTTAGAGCACAAGATATTCTGAGGTGGTACAGCTCGCTGACTCCAACGTTGACTTGACGACGTGCGTGGGTGGTGGAGAGCTGGAGTGGCGA
>WNGS01005641.1:12048630-12062234 GCA_020271785.1 Procambarus virginalis
AAAGTGGAAGCCCCCCTAGGAATGATGACCACAGTGTATGACCTTTGAGTACTTGGTGGAGGTAGGGATAACCTATCCAAGGATGGGAGTGGAGGGAAAAAGACTGAATACCGAAGAGGAAAATATGAAGAGATGAGGAGCTTCCTCAGAGGAATACCATGGGAAACAGAACTTAGAGACAAGAATGTGCAGGTCATGATGGATTTTGTCACCCAGAAGTGCCAGGAAGCTGCAGACAGGTTTATCCCTGTCCAAAAGGAGAAAAACGAAAAACAACAGAAAAAACCATGGTTCAACCAGGAATGCAGGTAGCGAAGCAACTGAGTAAAAGAACATGGAGAAATTACAGAAATAACAGAACACCAGAGAGCAGGGAGAGATACCAGAGGGCCAGAAATGAGTACCTCAGAGTGAGGAGAGAAGCAGAGAGACAGTTTGAAAATGACATCGCGAGTAAAGCCAAGACCCAACCAAAGCTGCTCCACAGCCACATCAGGAGGAAAACAGCAGTGAAAGAACAAGTGATGAAGCTGCGAAAAGCGGAGAACAGATACACAGAGAATGACAAGGAGGTGTGTGAAGAACTCAACAAGAGATTCCAGGAGGTCTTCACAATAGAACAAGGAGAAGCCCCTGCACTAAATGAGGAGGTGGCAAACCAAGCAACCTTGGAGGAATTTGACCTCACCAGTGATGAGGTCAAAAGGTGTCTGCTGGAGCTGGATGTGACAAAGGCTGTTGGGCCTGACAGAATCTCACCATGGATACTAAAGGAAGGTGCAGAAGCACTAAGTGTGCCACTCTCTATGGTGTATAACAGGTCACTGGAAACAGGAGACTTACCAGAAAGTTGGAAGACAGCTAACGTGGTCCCAATATACAAAAAGGGTGACAGGCAAGAGGCACTGAATTACAGGCCAGTTTCCTTAACTTGTATACCATGCAAGGTAATGGAGAAGATCGTGAGGAAAAGGCTCGTAGAGCATCTAGAGGGAAATAACTTTGTAACGCACCACCAACATGGGTTCAGGGATGGTAAATCGTGCCTCACAGGTTTAATAGAATTTTATGACCAAGCAACAAAAATTAGGCAGGAAAGAGAAGGGTGGGCCGACTGCATTTTCCTGGATTGCCAAAAAGCCTTTGACACAGTACCGCACAAAAGGCTGTTAAAAAAGTTGGAGCAACAGGCAGGAGTAAAAGGGAAGGTGCTCCAGTGGATAAGGGAGTACTTAAGCAACAGGAAACAGCGAGTAACGGTGAGGGGGGAGACATCAGAGTGGCGAGATGTCACCAGCGGAGTCCCACAGGGCTCAGTACTTGGACCCATCCTGTTTCTAATATATGTGAACGATCTTCCGGAGGGTATAGACTCATTCCTCTCAATGTTTGCTGATGATGCAAAAATTATGAGAAGAATCAAGACGGATGAAGATAGACAGAGACTACAGGATGACCTGGATAAACTGGAGGAATGGTCTAGAAAATGGCTGCTAAAGTTCAACTCGGGAAAGTGTAAGGTGATGAAATTAGGAGAAGGGAGCAGGAGGCTGAACACAAGGTATCATTGGGAGGGGAAATCCTGCAAGAGTCAAATAGAGAGAAAGATCTGGGGGTTGATATCACACCGAACCTGTCCCCAGAAGCCCACATCAAAAGAATATCATCAGCGGCATATGCTAGACTGGCCAACATAAGAACTGCCTTTAGAAATTTGTGTAAGGAATCTTTCAGAACCCTGTATACCACTTATGTAAGACCAATCCTGGAGTATGCAGCTCCAGCCTGGAGTCCATACCTAGTTAAACACAAGACAAAGTTAGAGAAGATTCAGCGGTATGCCACCAGGCTCGTCCCGGAACTGAGAGGATTGAGCTACGAGGAAAGGCTAAAGGAGCTGAACCTCACATCCCTGGAAAACAGAAGAGTAAGGGGAGACATGATAACCCCGGACAAAATTCTCAGGGGAATTGACAGGGCGGACAAAGACAAACTCTTCACCACGGGTGGGACACGAACAAGGGGACACAGGTGGAAACTTAGTACCCAGATGAGCCACAGAGACGTTAGAAAGAATTTTTTCAGTGTCAGAGTAGTTAATAAATGGAATGCATTAGGCAGTGATGTGGTGGAGGCTGACTCCATACACAGTTTCAAGTGTAGATATGATAGAGCCCAGTAGGCTCAGGAATCTGTACACCTGTTGATTGACAGTTGAGAGGCGGGACCAAAGAGCCAAAGCTCAACCCCCGCAAGCACAATTAGGTGAGTACAATTAGGTGAGTACACACACACACAACACAATTTTACACTCAAACAACAAAGAAACAAACAACAAACATCCTGTAACTACACTTAGGTAATTACTTAGGTAATACATGATGCAAAAATTATGAGAAGAATCAAAACAGATGAAGATAAACAGCGACTACAGGATGACCTGGACAAACTGGTGGAATGGTCTAGAAAATGGCTGCTAAAGTTCAATTCAGGAAAGTGTAAAGTAATGAAATTAGGCGGAGGTAACAGAAGGCTGAATTCAATGTACCATCTGGGAGGTGATATCCTGCATGAGTCAAATAGAGAGAAAGATCTGGGGGTCGATATCACACCGAACTTGTCTACAGAGTCCCACATCAAAAGGATATCATCAGTGGCATATGCTAGACTGGCCAACATAAGAACTGCCTTTAGAAACTTGTGTAAGGAATCGTTCAGGACCCTGTATACCACTTATGTAAGATCAATCCTGGAGTATGCAGCTCCAGCCTGGAGTCCATACCTAGTTAAACACAAGACAAAGTTAGAGAAGATTCAGAGGTATGCCACCAGACTGGTCCCGGAACTGAGAGGTATGAGCTACAAGGAAAGGCTAAGGGAGCTGAACCTCACATCCCTGGAAAACAGAAGAATAAGGGAAGACATGATAACCCCGGACAAAATTTTCAGGGGAATTGACAGGGTGGACAAAGACAAACTCTTCACCACGGGTGGAACACGAACAGGAGGACACAGGTGGAAACTTAGTACCCAGATGAGCCACAGAGACATTAGAAAGAATTTTTTCAGTGTCAGAGTAGTTAACAAATGGAATGCATTAGGGAGTGATGTGGTGGAGGCTGACTCCATACACAGTTTCAAATGTAAATATGATAGAGCCCAATAGGCTCATTAATCTGTACACCAGTTGATTGACAGTTGATAGGCGGGGACCAAAGAGCCAGAGCTCAACCCCCGCAAACACAAATCGGTGAGTACATACACACACGCACACACACACGCGCGCGCGCACGATTTATTTCCGGCAATCAAAATCTGTGTCTTTGTGCAGGATATAATCAGTGACCATGCAGGATTAAGCAGGAGCCGAAGCAGTCCAGGTGTGGGAGAGTCCGCCGCGGCCTCACAGTCCAGGGTTCGAGCCCATAAACATGTTTCTCCTTTTTGAAACGCTCGATGAGTTTTGTTTTTATGTATTTTTTCCAAGTTTTTCATCCAAATTTAAGGGCCATAATTTACAAGGAAAAAATATATCACTGAAAATGAACGTTTTTTGGTTTAAGTTTAAGTAAAATTAACATATATTTTTGTCTATGGAGAGTGAGACATAGCTCCAAAGCCCCAGCCTTACATTGTTCCTGCTGCACTGATATCTTCTAATGTTGTGGAACTTACATACTTACACTTCAATCTGGGAATGGTAGTTATTTTTCTACTACCTCTGTGTAAACAATTATCATTCCACATGTATACTGGCGCAAGATCATTCCACTTGTATACTGGCGCAAGATCATTCCACTTGTTTACCACTGTAATTGCACGCAAGTATATTCTTTACATATTTTCCTCTGCCTGATAGTGTTACCAATTCAATCTTTCCCCCCCCCCCCCCCCATGTTTTTGTATTTCCCTCGTGAAAAAAATTGACTTCAATTTATGTATTCATAAATTGGTATCTGAAAGAATTTGGGACTGGTCTACGATATGCGGACATAATAAATCAGAAATACTCCTTGATTGGCCAGGCATTAAATACAAACGTTATTTTTCCCCTGGTATTGAGATGAACGTTGATATATTTGGAATCATCATTTTGATATATTCCTTGCCCGAAACGCTATGGCGTACTAGTGGCATTAGGTATTGTATGTACTACCTCAATCTTTAAATAAAACAGATTGTTTGTACTGTAACCATGCAACTATGTATGTACTTTCCCTAAAAAAATTATTAGTATTATAATCATGGACACCATGTGCTGATTGTGAACTTGGTCGTGATTAAGGTTCGGAAAAAAACAGTACAAGAACTCCTTCAATTTTGTTTGGGACAAGATCACTGTTGAAAGCTTGAATAGTACAAAACAAGGGAAGGGAACTGTCAGATAAAGTGCCAAGCCATTATGACTATTGCACTTCGAAGGGATCGGGGAATGGAATGGTGCCCAAGAATGGTGGACGGTTGGGGGATTGAACGCCGACCTGCATGAGGCAAACCCGTCGCTCTACCGGCGAGCCAATTCCCATTTATTTAATGTTTGTGGACGGCCGTTACATATATATATATATATATATATATATATATATATATATATATATATATATATATATTATATATATATATATATATACAAATTATATATTCTAACGATACATGTGAATATGCAAACGCAGTACCGTTGTTTAGCAGTCAATATTTTGTCCTCTATAATGCAATAGTTGTTTACGATGTTATAATCAGAATGAACACCTTCTTCTTCACTACGAACGTCATTATACGCCTAACCACTTGGTCTGAACGGCCTCGCTTCATGCAGGTCGGCGTTCAATCCCCGACCGTCCACAAGTAATTGGGCACCATGCCTTACCCAAGTCACATCCTTAATCCTTATCCAGATCCCTTCCCAGTGCTGTATAGTCGTAGTAGCTCGATGCCCCTTCAGAGACAATGCCCGTCCCCCCCCCCCCCATCAACTCCTTCCTCTTTATATGCCAGCAACGCTTCCCCTCTACGAACCACTCCCCTCTCCACCAACCTGGCGTGGTTCACCCACTCCTTCCCCTCTTCCTCCCCCACCTCCTCCTTGACGCCTCTCTCTCATAAATCTTGCAACAGACATGGACTGCTCAAGATCTTACCGGAGCACTAGTCTCTCTCTCTCCGCCAGTCACCTCTTTAATACAACCCTGTGAGAGATATACACGAGCCATCTACCCTTGTGAGAGCCATACACTACTGGGTATGTATGCCTGGGTTGACATTTAGCTTCCCTCTCAAGACACGAGGGAATTAAGACGAATGGTAAGACGTATCGACTAAAATATGCGAATTATCAAAGCTGCTGAAATTATCTATCATTCACTGGAAAGCCACCAATTCCACCAAGAGAAAAAAGGGGTTTAACTACATTCGAATCTTGAGTAACAACCGCAGCCCAGCTCCACAAGCACCAGAGACGAGTTATAGGCAGCTTTAAACCGCCTTGAAACATCGAAACATGCCTTGAAAACATGTGTGTGAGTGTGTGATCTGAGGAGAGGCAATAGCAATGTTATTGATGCTTTGACCTATCCACCAACTTGAACATCGGAAGAAGAATTTCACCATAGCTTATTGAGGAAAAAATAAAAGATTATTGAAATCTTATTGAAAGCACATGAAAAATATTACTGGCAGCACAACATTTGACTTCAGCTTCAGCATCATTGAATGCAGCTGAGCTTCCACTTTATAATATCGTGGAATGCAGGTAAACTTCCACTTTATAACATCGTGGAATGCAGGTGAACTTCCACTTTATAACATCGTGGAATGCAGGTAAACTTCCACTTTATAACATCGTGGAATGCAGGTAAACTTCCACTTTATAACATCGTGGAATGCAGGTGAACTTCCACTTTATAACATCGTGGAATGCAGGTGAACTTCCACTTTATAACATCGTGGAATGCAGCTGAACTTCCACTTTATAACAGCGTGACCACTGCCTTATCCATCATCGAGGGGGAAGAGGAAATTGCATTGTCAACTGCATATGCATCGCGCCAAAAATCGATCAAGACCACATGTAGCATCTCAAAACCTAAGTGCATATCGTGTATGAATGTATGTGGTTTGAGGAATTTGAGGGACCTTATGATTTATTGTTTAGGTATGAGTGAAATTCGTTCAAGTATCACTATCTATTGAAGGGAAATGTTCGTAATTCTTTTGAGATAAGGAAAAAGGGGGTTGGCTACTCCTTGTAACTGATGACTTGTGCTTATAAATGTAGCTTTGTTGCTACTTGTATATTGTACCCTGGGTGGAGATGACAGCTTGAGTTTTTAGTCTGTGTAGAGGAGACTTTTACCTGAAGAGTTGAACCAGTAACCATGTGGAGGGAGTTAGTGTTTAAAGATAGTTCACGATTTGAAAACTATGTCAGGAGAAAAAAGTCTATTTAACCTATTGGGTCAAATAAATGTATTGTTTCCCCACATATATTTGGAAAAAAATACATTTAATGATACACATGTGAGAAAGAAAAAAATCTTCTTTTGCCAATTCTCATTCCAGCCTCACATAGTCAATTTCCCATGATTCCTATGCAGAAAACATTGACAGATACTAAAATTGGATGATAAACATTAATTACTTAAAAAGATACAACAATAATAAAAAAAGGCATAACAAAATCTTGAAAACTAAAAAGTGGTAACAAAAAAGACACAAGAGAATATATTGAAAAAAAAATATTTCTCACCTGCAATCTTGAGGTCTTCAGCAAATAACAAACAGTAAACGTAGATAGAAAGAAAAATCCAAATCCCAAACGAAAACACAAATAAAAAAGGGGGTAAATGGATTGATATATATAAATATATATATGCAATTGACGATCACTAAACACTGATCATTTGTATGTGGAAAAACCACAAAGAAACGGGGAAGAGAGATGAACGTTTCGGCCTGTTAAAGCCGTTGTCAACACCAGACTGACTTGAGAAAGAGAGAGACAGGCCAACACCTGGAACCTGACCGACTCATCTCTAGGGAAAGAGATGATGGAAAATTTTTCAAACAAACATTTGGTATGGCTATGGGCAATCCTCTTTCCCCAGTTTTGAGCAATTTGTATATTGAGTTCTTTGAAACAAAAATCTTATCCAGGATTATCCCCTCTAATGCAGTCTGGTTTAGGTATGTCGACGATATTTTGTGCTTATGGCCGAGTGACCAAAACCAAATTGTTTTTCTTAATGAACTTAATTCTTTTGTACCTTCAGTAAAATTCACATGTGAAAATGAGGAGAATGGTACTCTTCTGTTTTTGGACATTATGATTCATAGAGTTAATAGAAGGTTTAAATTTAATGTGTATAGAAAACCTACCAACGTGGGGTCGTTTGTTCATTATTATTCGAATCATCATAGTAAAGTTAAACAGGCAGTATTTTCAGGAATGTTTCTTCGAGCTTTGAGGGTATGCAGCCCTGAGATTTTTGATGAAGAGATAACTAAAATATATGAAATTGTGAAGAGTTTACAGTATCCTAAGATGTTTTTGGATTGTTCGTTTGGGAAAGCTAAACGTACGTTTTATAATGTCTCCAAAGCGAAACCAGATAATAGAAACTCATTGGTGGTACCTTATGCGATGGGATTTGAGAAACTTTCCCCAGTTTTTAAGAACCTTAATATCAATTTGGTGTTCACTAATAATACGATGAAGTCTAATTTAATAAAAAACTCCCCCTGGTACAGCAGGTTGTGTGTATTCGATTCCCCGCAATGATTGTGAGTCTGTGTACCTGGGACAAACAGGAAAATCCTTACAATTACGTATGTCCCAACATGCTTATAGTATAAGAACTGCCCAAACGTCTAATGCTTTGTATCTACATACAAGTTTGTGTGATCACACTATTAATTGGGATGGGGCAAAAAGCATTGCCAATTGCAATGGCTTTGTGGAACGAAATTTAATTGAGTCTGCCCTAATTAGTCACTGTCCAAATCTTCTCAATGTTAGTACTGGTATGTACAAACTTGACCCATTTTTATGTTACAATATTACACAACAGTTTAAGAAAAAACTCTGAAAGGGAGGCTTACAATGTCTCATTACAATTTTATATTCATTTATTGTGTGTTCATGAGGCTTTTCTTTAATCTTTCATCCTTATTCTCTGACCGCTTAACCCTTTTTGACCATTCTAAGCTAAGCTATTCCTGTTTCTGGTAATTCTTTCCCTAGAGATGGGTTGGTCAGGTTCCAGGTGTAGGCCTGCCTCTCTCTTTCTCTAGTCAGTCTGGTGTTGACAACGGCTTTAACAGGCCGAAACGTTCATCTCTCTTCCCCATTTCTTTGTGGTTTGTCTGCATAAATATATATATATATATATATATATATATATATATATATATATATATATATATATATATATATATATATATATATATATATATATGTATGTATGTATAAAAGATCTCACCTGAAGACTGGAATCTTGGTGCCGTTCTTGTACCAAAGGACCACAATCACGGGGTCTTCAGGAGCGGTTGTTAAGTTACAGGGCAGGCGGGCTGTCTGACCTCTCACTGCGTATACGGCCACCAGAGGCGCTGTCAACAAACAACAACAACAAAATTAATAACGCCCTCCCGACTGAGCGCATTTATTGAACAATCGATCAACACTAGATCGATCGTTCAATTGACTGAGTAAAAAATACTGGTATCGGAATATCAAATGCAATTAAATAAAAGAAAAACAAAATGCCCATTTTGTACTAAATTGTATTATTATTTCTTATTAACAAAAAGTGCCAAAAAGGAAGTGCCAAAATATCTTGCCCAGTATGAACATTTGCATTTGTCTATATATCAGTGTTCCTGCGATATCTGATAGCCTGTCTATCTAAATGCATTGATTTGATATATTTATACAAACTCAAAGTGTGATATATAGATAAATTTTGAATATAAATAAACAAAAGAAAATGCAATTGAAGAATGAAAATCAATGTACACTATTAATGAACGAAAGGTGAGGTGTCACTAGATATATATATATATATATATATATATATATATATATATATATATATATATATATATATATATATATATATATATATATATGTTACATGAGGTTACAGTTAAACAGCGGGGGGATTGTGCTACTGATCCTATAACCTCACGCCGCCATGGGTCTTCGCTCCCTCCACTAGGGTATCACATATCACCCTTAGGGAGCTCTCCTAGTCATGCCTCAAGACCGGCCACCACCATTTGACCTTGGACCCAAGGGGGAGAGGAGAAGGCCCAGCTCACACTGCTAAGCTCAATCCTGCAGTATGTGACTTCCCCACCGGGCTTGCCCACCTATGCGTACAGAGAATTTGTCAGACTTCCGGCCGTAGCCTCACTTCCACTGGGAAAGGAACTTCATTCTTAATAATAATTCAACCTCTTATCTTCTGGTTGCCAGCTGGGTAATTCTCTCAGCGTCTCAACAACGCCGTTAGTTCGAATATAATATATTTACAGCAGCCTTGGACCGTATTATGAGCTGCCAGTACTAGGATTCAAATGTACAGTCATGTTGCCATCTCAGGGTCCCTCTCTAGAGAATGCCAGTACCAGTGTTCAAATCTAATGTCGTGTTGCCAACACAGGGGCTCTCTCTATGTCATGCCAGTAACAGTACAGTATAATCATATGTCATTTATCCATAAAGCTCAATGAGATGGAGGTTACACCAAAAGCAGTGATAAAATAATAAAAAGTTTACTCAAAGTAAACTACAACACACAAGATACACGTATGGACTTATGGAAATAATAATAATAATAATGGTGACAGCAGCGCTCCTCTGGTGGCCGCCAGCAGCTCGCATCAGCTGATGAATTAAAGGGATCACTGGCCCCTTCAGCGTCGCTCCTCACTCCCCCACAGGCCGGCCACACGCTGTCTTCACCACTCAGTAGAATTATATATACGTGCTGTCCCACAGCCTAATCTACTCCTATGACTTATATGCACTCTAATAAATGCATAAGCATAACAATAGGCCTATCTTGCCTAACAACCAAGGGAAATATGGGAGGGAATATTGATCTACCTTAACATATCCTGTCCTCAGACGCCTATAGGCTCCAGTCGCCCGCTGGGTACTCCGTTCCTGGCGGCGTTCCTCAGCGTTACAGAAGCATCACCAGTCCATAGGCGTCGTGAAGATCCTCGTCATCTCCGTGTTCATTCCCTGAGTGAAGTTCCTGGCCGTTGGCTCGTGCAGTCGTCACTGCGCACGTCGTCCCCTCAAGCACTCCTTCACCGAGACCACACTCAAGGATCAGGATTCATCTTCTCTCTTCTGAGTTCCTACTGGGCGTGATCCAATCACCACAGCTCTGAATGCTTTGGAGTTCCACTGACGGCGAGTCACTCACTTCTCCAGCTGTAGTCACTAACTCTCGACTTCTCCAAGACTAATCAGTTCACGGTCCACGTCGCCCTTACACCGCTGGAATAGGCTTCCTCGTACTTCCCTGAAGTACTGCAGTCCTTGGTAGTCACTATATACTTGTCAGGCTGTGTATATCCACTTAAGGAGGCTCCTAGACCTCGGAACTCGAGAGCTCAAACGGCGCACGTCCGCTCTCAACGAAGCGCCAAGTATCTCTGAGCGCCTGGCGCTCTGCAGCCGGCGGGCAAGGTCTCCCGGTGACGTCACAGAGCCAGAGGCGGGTTCTGATTGGTCAATGAAGTCATGTGACCTCAGCCAGCCAATCACCGACCGGCGGGCGCCGTACACAAAATGGTGGATTTGCAGGCCAGGGGGCGCCATTTTGTTGTACCCAGGGCGCGACTTTTCCACTTCCCTGCAAATTTACAAATGCAAATTTCTCCCCAAATAAGCAACCATTTTGGAAGCCTCATACCTCAAAAGATTCCCTGCACCTCAGAGAACCTGCAGGTAAGCTGACACCGTCACATATATATATATATATATATATATATATATATATATATATATATATAATAGAGGTATTCCCTGGTTTTTTAGCCCTTCCATCTACCTTGCTTTATAGCTCGAATGGTCCCCATGAATCATTTTTTTTATCAATGAATAGTCTAATAACCCCTCAAGGAATCGATCCTTGGCAGAGTAGGTATGGTACTGAGTTTGCTAGTGATTGACACACTAGTGACTCTGGGTCGAATCCCTTCAGGGATCATTGGGATGTTTTGATATCCCACGATTTAGATATATATACAGCATTATACAGTATGTCTCTCCGTAACATCAAACAAAAATATATCAAACACATATTAAATAGATTTTTTTTGCCATTAGGTCTATGATCTGACCAAAATGGGTCAATTTAATGTCTGTACAATAAGCCTTTATCAAGTTATTGATGATGGTGAGGGTTATGGGGATCATAAGGTAGTGGGTATATGGCTAATCATTTTAATGGCATCCAAATCTTTTTTCCGTTCACTTAACGGTATTCAAAGTTTCAAGCGAATACCATGTTTTTTCGCGAGATACTGGGAGGAAAATTGAATGACGTATAGGGGAAAAAAATAAGAAAAGTGGGTAAAAACTCTAACAACAACAATAATAATAATAGTGAGCAAATCCATACAAGTCTTTATGAGGGTTCGAACCTGTTCACTGAGTGTTCCCATACACTCAGCGCCCGAGTGCCTTGGAACACTTGACAGAACCCGAGTGCATGGGAGGGGGGAATTGAGTGAAACCCCGGTTAGGCTTCAGTGAAAGCCTCGGGACCCTTGTGGGTGCAGTAGCACTCCAGGTTACAATTCTTTTGACCATGTTGTGGTACAGTTGACTAAATCGCGTCTGGGAACACTTAGCGCATAGGTTCGAATCCTCTTCCCTGCTCCTACGGATTTTCTCATTGATGCCGTCACGTTAGACTATTATTCTCTCTATAATAATAATAACAAAAACACAGCTTGAGGAAAATTTTAAAGGAATCTTCATCGCCTAACAATAATCTTGAAATATAGCCAGTGATCTCTGTGTCACGGTCTTGGTGTTAGGTGGCAGCCAAGGAACAGCCAGACATATGTGCACATTAACCCTATCTCTCGCTGGCCGGCTGTTAGGGTAGCCGGCCCTCACACTGGGACATAAAGCCCTCTTGTACCCGGCTGTAACGGTAGCCGGCCCTCCACAAACTGATAATTGTGTCTTTTTCCTTTGCCTTTTCATTTATCTAAAAAAAAATAGCTACTCTCCTCTCTCTCGTAAGCAATCCTCTATGTCACCGCACTCATCGATGTCCCGACTATTCCTCTCTCGATCCATCCATCATCTCCACCTGTCTGTGTCCTTTTCCTTCCTTATCTAGCTCTTCCTCTCTCTCTCTCTCCTCCTCTCCTCTATCTCTATCTCTATCTCTTCTACCTCTGATCTATCTCTCTTCTTCCTCTCTCTCTCCTCTCTCTCTGTACATAGGTGGGTACAGGAGCAGACGTCTGACTCTGCTTGGTTAGCAGGCTTAGATCTTCCTCTTCTCATATCTCATCTAGGTCTTATACACTACTAGCTTCCCCTAAAACAGCAGCCACTAATCGCTTTAAAACCAGGTCCCCAATTCCTGCAGGGTGAAGAGGGGGGGGGAGAGTTTAACAGATCGGTACCCAGTCGATCCTTCCTGCTCGGAGCTCGAACGTGGCCCAATACACTCAGTTTCTGTCTCCACCACAAATTTCCTGCAACCGCCTCGCTACTAAATCCACCAGAGATCCTGCCGGTCGTGTTCCATTTAGTCTCTCCCACGCCTCACATCCATTCCATTCATGGTAACACCCCTTTCCATATCCCACTCTATCCCCCTCCCATTCTCTCTCTCCTCCCCTCAACCCCCTTTGTTTTTACCAAGGTGTTATCTCTCCAAAACCACCTTTGGTCACCTGCACTAGACGATATTGATTAACCATTTCCTGTTCCCAGGCTAGGGCCGTTCATGTTTGTGGAGGGCCGTTCATGTTTGTGGAGGGCCGTTCATGTTTGTGGAGGGCCGTTCATGTTTGTGGAGGGCCGTTCATGTTTGTGGAGGGCCGTTCATGTTTGTGGAGGGCCGTTCATGTTGTGGTAGGGCCGTTCATGTTTGTGGAGGGCCGTTCATGTTTGTGGTAGGGCCGTTCATGTTTGTGGTAGGCCGTTCATGTTTGTAGTAGGGCCGTTCATGTTTGTGGTAGGGCCGTTCATGTTTGTGGTAGGGCCGTTCATGTTTGTGGAGGGCCGTTCATGTTTGGTAGGCCGTTCATGTTTGTGGTAGGGCCGTTCATGTTTGTGGTAGGGCCGTTCATGTTTGTGGAGGGGCATGTTTGTGGAGGGCCGTTCATGTTTGTGGTAGGGCCGTTCATGTTTGTGGAGGGCCGTTCAGTTTGTGGAGGGCCGTTCGTTTGTGGAGGGCCGTTCATGTTTGTGGAGGGCCGTCATGTTTGTGGAGGCCGTTCATGTTTGTGGAGGGGTGTTCATGTTTGTGGAGGGCCGTTCATGTTTGTGGAGGGGTTTCATGTTTGTGGAGGGCCGTTCATGTTTGTGGAGGGCCGTTCATGTTTGTGGAGGGTGCTGT
>WNGS01005641.1:12062334-12078058 GCA_020271785.1 Procambarus virginalis
CCTCTCCCTTCCTGTTCCATCCCCCTTTTTTTTACCCACTCCACACATCACTCCCCTCTTTCCCCCTCCTGCTTAGCCCTTCCCCCCTTCTTCTACCCCTTTTAAGAAGAGAGAGAGAGAGAGAGAGAGAGAGAGAGAGAAGACGAGAGTGAGACTCTTCTAAATATATCTACACTTCGTCTACACTTCTCGCATACTCATATACCATCCGAAACTGTTGCAATACTACCCTTTGTAAATTCATCATATCTTCTTGCTTATTGCTCTATGTCCTCGACACTCCCTCCTTGCCTTGTCCCCCACCCCCACCCCACACACACACACAACACACACCACACACACCACACCACACACCACACACACCACACACACACACACCACACACACACACACACCACACACACACACACACACACACACACACAACACACACCACACACCCCACACCCCCCACACACCCCCACACACCCCACACACACCACCCCCACACACACACACACACCACACACACCCACCCACCACACACCCACACACCCACACACCCCCACACCCACAACACACAACCCCCACCCAACACCACCACACAACCAAACCACCACCCCCAATTCACACACTTACACCCACAACCCTCCCCCCCATTCACACATCACCGTGTGGACACACCAACAACCCAACAAACACACACCACAACCACCCCAAACACACAAAGCACCACCACACACACACACCACACACACACACACACACACACACACACACACACACACACACACACACACACACACACACCACCCCACCGTCTTGTGTGTCTGCTTTCCTGGCTGTTGATGTGTGTCGTGTGTGTGTGTGTGTTTGTTTCTCATGTTCCTCTACCCTCCGGTATTTCTCACGCTGGAACATGTCCCCGCGTCTCTCGCTCTCACTTCTCCATTCCTCCACTCTCCTCTGCTCTTCCATTCGTACACCTCTCTCTAATCGTCTACTTCTCACGAATTTCTCATTCGTTACTGAGTCTTCCTGCGTCTGCCTTATTTTCTCTTCCATTCATCCCCCCTTCCTTCTATCCCTCCTTCCTTCTCTTTCCTCCTCTTCCTTTCCATCTTCTGACATTTATTGCTCTCCTGCCTCCTCCTCCTCCTCTCTCCATGCTATCCACAGAGACGAATATTGGCGGTGAGAGTGACCTCTCACAAGAGACGGGCCAGGCAATTAATCCCAGACACCCGTCAATATCTCTGTTTCCTCCTGTCATTTGTGTACCGTCAGCGGCCGAGGGTAGAGTTGTCTGTCTCCACACTCCGCAGCTAATCCATAATCCTCACACTTCGCAGCTAATCCATAATCCCCCACACTCTGCAGCTACATATTCTCACCTTACTAATCCATACACACTCGCACGCTTATCCATAATTCTCACACTCTGCAGCTAATCCATAATCCCCCACACTCTGCAGCTTATCCATAATTCTCACACTCTGCAGCTAATCCATAATCCTCACACTCCACTTCAACTCTCTGCAGCTAATCCATAATCCACATCACGCTAACATACCTCCTCCGCAGCTAATCCATAATCCGTCACACTCCGCAGCTGATTCATAACTCCCTCATAGCTCATCACACTCCGCAAAGCCTTGGGAAGAACTAATTCATCCATGCTTCCTACAGCTCATCCTACACCGCACAGCTCATATATAGTCTATGTGTGCTCATCCGTTCCTCCTTCATCCACTTACTCTCTACAAGTCATCCGTTTGCTCCTTAACGCATCCAACTCATTCGTACTATCACCTGCTGATTCTGTCCACCCTCCCCCTCACTGGAGTTAACTCTCACATTTCACAGTCTTTCCTAAGGGTTAAAAAAAACCTGATGTACTGAAAATCAGGGCCACTTGCAAAAATTGATCTGATGTCCCGTTTTCTATCGGTGGGTCGGGGTAAGGTTAGGTTCGGGTAATTTTGTACATCAAGTTTAGTGGACGTTGTGACCCCGAAAAGAGAGAGACGGGGCTGCAAAACGGTCATTCAAACCCTAGAGAAACTCTAATGGCCATCTTGGAGGATAAAGTTGCATATATCATACATATATCACATATATGAGGGGCGCCTGAGCAGCTGGGTGGACAGCGCTTCGGGTTCGTAGTCCTGAAGTTCCGGGTTCGATCCCCGGTGGAGGCGGAGACAAATGGGCAAAATGTTTCTTTCACCCTGGATGCCCCGTTACCTAGCAGTAAGTAGGTACTGGGAGTTAGTCAGCTGCTACGGGCTGCTTCCTGGGACCTGTGTGCGTGTGTTCTAGAAATATTTATAGTAGATTTAGCTTTAAAACTTAGTATAGTAGATTAATTGAGGAAAATAGATTGGTTAGAAAGGCGGGGTCCAAGCAGCTAATATCCCGATTCTGAGACACAAGTAGTAAATACACACACCTATACACTAGGTGAGTACACTCAATGCAAATGAACACTCGTTCAACACAACTTGTTCAACGGTAAAATGTTCCAGCAGATGTGATTTGTTCAATAGCAACCAACTCAAAATACATATCGCATATACATAAAAATTCTATAAAATAAAATACAAAATAATGTACTTTCGAAGAAACAAATTAAGAAGGAAAACAAGAAAATGTCAAAGGAAATGTGGACAGAGAGGAGGCACTTGTGCGTCAGGCGTCTTGGTCTGTTAGGTTGTTGCTGGTCCCGACCCGCACCTCCACCCTCACCCACCCTACACCTGCACCCTCTCCCACCCACACACCTCCACCCCCTCCCTTTACCACTGCTTTCTCCTGTTTGACAAAGACAAACTATTTACCACGGTGGAACACGAACAAGGGGACACAGGTGGAAACTTAGTACCCAGATGAGCCACAGAGACGTTATAAATAATTGTTTCAGTGTCAGAGTAGTTAACAGATAGAATGCATTAGGCAGTGATGTGGTGGAGGCTGACTCATAAACACGTTTCAAATGTAGATTTGATAGAGCCCAATAGGCTCAGGAATCTGTACACCAGTTGAATGCAATTGAGAGGCGGGACCAAAGAGCCAAAGCAACTCACTGCAACACAACTAGTTGAGTACAACTAGGTGAGTACTGCACTTCTTCCACTACATGGTTTAGATATCTAAATCAGGACTCCTTCTACACAACATATGTTAGACCAATACTGTAATATGCAGCACCGGCATAGAATCCGCACCGTGTGAAGCATAAAACCAATATGGAAAGGTCTGCAGAGGTTTTGCAACAGCGGTGGTTCTCGAGCTAAGAGAACCTCTATCCTCAGAACTATCCTGAGAATCCAGAACCTGAGAACTATCCTCAGTTGTGAGGATAGGATAAATATCAAAACCCCAGAGGATAGAAAAACAGCGTGAATATGATCGCAACATACAAAATACTGAGGGGAATAGACAAGGTAGACAAGGACAGCCTTTGCAAATTGGGAAGAAAGTAGAACAAGAGGACTCAGGTTGGCCGCTGGATAGGCAAATGCACCGAAGGAATGTATGGAAACACTCGTACCCCTGAAAGAAGAAGTTGTGGAAGCAACCTCCATCCACAACCTTAAGACCAGATGCGACAAGGAATCCAGAGGTCAGAATAGTTAAGCTCTAACGCAACAGGAACTAACGAGACTAGAAGGAGGGCATACAAAATCCTCACTTACCCCCGTAGACACAAATAGGTAAGCTCCTGCCCCCTACCCCCCCCTTCCCTTCCCCCCCCCTCTCCCCCTCTCCCCCTCCCCAGCGTATTGGGTGATGATGGAGTGCGGGAATTTTCAAGCGATGCAGATTTAGCGGGTCATAATTTGAAGCCGCAAACTCATGTGATATGTCTGCCCGCCGTGACCCTGTGGGTGAGAGGGAGGGAATGAGATGGGAAAAAGATATTATATATATTATATATATATATATATATATATTATATATATAATATATATATATATCTATATATATATATATATATATATATATATTTTAAACCAGCGATTTATAATACAATAAAGTTATATCTTTAGGATAATTTCTGTATAGGACAAAGGTTCACTTGCTAGTTTACATAGCCAGTTTGGTAGAATATTACTGAATGTAATGCGCTTTCAGACCATGACTAATATCTACATAACTATTTCCAGGTGTTTGACAAGGGGAGGGGGTGTGGTTTTTCATGGTAATGGAATTGCTCTGAAACTGACTCCAGTAGTTAAGCTTAACTTAAAAATGCATTCAGTCAGGTCAGAAGAGATGCCGTCCTCAGGGTTATAAACAACCATTTCCTTCCCCCCATTACCCATTCGTCCAATCGTGCTGCAATTGGGACTGCGCCTATTTTTAGGAGTGGGGGACGGAAAGGGGTTATAAGGAATAGTTATACTATCTGAAACACCGGCTGTTATCTCCTAGTCTCGTCAGTAAGGCCTAAGACACCTCTCTCTGGGAACATCAGATCACAACCAAAGTGTCCTGATAGCTGCTGTCACCCTCCACTGTGTTGGAAAAGTATTTTAAACTTCTTTCGGAAAGTCTGTCACTCAGCCTAAAAGTACTCACCTAATTGTGCTTGCTGGGGTTGAGCTCTGGCTCTTTGGTCTTGTAAAGTGTCTTAGAGCCACTCAGCCCAACAAGTGTCTTAGAGCTAAAGCGCTCACCGTCGCTACATAACGTCCCATTCCTACATACTGTTCTATAGGTTGTTAATTAAAGTGTAATCAATCCTTATAGTCGAGTCAGTTTCCTAGCATAGAAGTCAGTATATTACACTAGCTTACTACCTAAGATGAGTCAGTATACTAGTGTACTTAGCCTAAGTTGAATTAGAGCTATAGAATAACACTAATTAGTGCTATAGAATAACACAAGTAGTGGTTATAGAATAAACTAATAGTGCTACAGAATAACACTAATTAGTGCTACGAATAACACGAACACTAATTAGTGCTATAGAATAACACGAATTAGTGCTATAGAATTATACTATAAAGTCTGAAGCTGAGTCGAACCCAGTGTTCGAAACATTCTGGCATATATTCAGGGGATAATCAGATCTTTGAATATGTTCGATTTTGTTGGAGGTCTACTAGAGTTATTCAAAGATATTGATGATTTGAAGGATGCATACAAGTCTATAAATGACAGGGGAGACTGCTTAGATAACTTCCGTCTGCCCGACATTGATTGACCACATAGAAGGATTCGAACCCAGACAGCCAGGAGTACTATGCCCCTTGGCATACCTGGTACCTTAACCACTAGACCACACGACTGTACAAAAATATTGGGAGTCGTGAGACTATTTATCCAAGATCCGACAGCACTCGATGGTCAAATTAATCTTGGATAAATAGTCGTGAGACTATTTATCATGTATTCCCTCTAGTATTTACTAGAGGGAATAGCAACAACAGCAACACAGCTTGGTACCCACAGCAACAACAACAACAAAGACACAGCTTGGTACTCACGATGGTAGCCTATCTGCCAGGCGCGCCGCGCGGGCGGGGGGACTTCGGTGACAATCTTCTGGCAGGATCCGAGCGAGAAGGCAGCGCTGGCGTCGTCCATGGCGGCGGTGCGAGAGGCCACAACAACAGGGCCGTTGACCCGTTCCCTCGGCGTCCCGCCCCCCACCACCACCGACTGGCCCACCACCTTGGCCACCAGCTTGGCCCACCCTGGCCGCCGATCTAACCCCAGCTGCCCCCAGCACGCCCAGCCTGCGGCTCCCGTTTCCGTCCCGGCGGCCTCAGCAAGCCTCTGCCGCCTAGCCGGTGGTATCGGGGCAAGAAGATCGGGGCGGGGCACTCTCGGGGCATATAACAGCGCTGTCGGGGGGTCGTCGCTAGTCAACAGTGCCCTTGTCGGCCGCACGGGGGCGCTGGGGTCATGAGCCAGCAGCAGAGGGGCTGTCGTAGGTGGGCACGACGCACGCCCTGTCCTGCAGAGCAGAAGTCATGTAGCAATGTCTTCGGGAGACGCCGGAATGCAATGGCGGACATTCAGCTTTTGATAGCGTCTATGACCTGTTGGGGACCAGGTCGCCGAGGTCACACGCGTATTGGCCCTGCAGGTTGTCTGTGGTTGCAGAAGCCAAACTCACGAAATTCGAACACTTTGAGATATCGTACGCTCTTTTGGGATATCGTACGCTGTGTATACCTTGTTGTGTACTTGCTATTAGGCTATCGTGTACTGCTAATGGCTCATTCTATTGGAATCGAGTAGTATTCATAGCACGATATTTCAAATGTTGCAAATGTATTGCAGAATTATCGTGCAATAACGTAGAATGACGATGCTCTACAAGTTGGATGTTTGACACTGTGGTCGAGGCTTGGTATTGCATGGGAGTTATGTTATTAAGATTAAGTTCACGTTAACATGCGCTGAAAACTTTTGCAATCTTGCACAAGGGAATTGAGACGCGCACTGTAACCTGCTTTATCGTGCACTATATACCATTATCGTACATTTTTAGCTTCGGTTTTGGGTCACACTATGGTTAAAAACTATCGTGACTGCAGCGTGAGTTATCGTACACTATTATACGTTATAATTAGCTATTTTTTTCAGTTATCTTTAACTGAAGGATAACATTTTTTCACACTAGGTTATCTCATGCTCTAACAATTATCATGTATAGATATATATATATATTTCTATATTACTCATAAAAGTCGTACACAATAGCTTGAAGTATCGTACACAGCGTTGTGTTATCGTACACTCCACCAGCTTGTGTGCCATATATATACACTGTTGCTAAGGATTATCGTCCATAATACCTCAGGGTTATCGCACACTATAGATTATTGGCCACAAACCCATCACTATCCTAAGATTATATATATATACACACACTTGCCTTATCGTAGAATGTGAGTGAGTTATGGTATAGAATGTGACTGGGTTATCGTATCGAATTCAATCAACACTGGACGATTTGATCATTCCTTCCTTGATATGTTAAGTTACTGGACACAGAAATTAACTATAGCGTTTTTCACTTAAGATAACACACACAGAGAGCGTACTTCACTCAGTTATCATACTGGACACAGAAATAACTATAGCGTTTTTCACTTAAGATAACACACACAGAGAGCGTACTTCACTCAGTTATCATACTGGACACAGAAATTAACTATAGCGTTTTTCACTTAAGATAACACACACAGAGAGCGTACTTCACTCAGTTATCACAGCCGTCGATGTGCGTGCTTCAGCTAAGGCACCAGATGAGAAAATCAATGCATTATATATATATTTTTTTCCAAATTCACTTTTCTATCAAAATATGAACAAATATATCAGGCAAGCATGTAAGCATATATCATATATTCAACTATAATAAGGTGATATGCGCTAGCGCGTGTTTTTACAAATGGTGGAAAATTGTATATGAACACACACACACACACACACACACACACACACACACACACAACACACACACACACACACACACACACACACACACACACACACAAGCGCACGCACGCGAGCGCACATCACCACAAATCTCTCTTGAAAAAAAATTCGTTGTCAATTTGCATACATATTGGGCCCAACCACTTGGGCTGGACGGTAGAGCGACTTCATGGAGGTCGGTGTTCAATCCCCGACCGTCCACAAAGCGTTGGACACCATTCCTTTCCCTTCCCTCCGTCCCATCCCAAATCCTTATATATCCGGACCCCTTCCAAGTCGTATATAGTCCTTCCCCCTGATAATTTCCTTTCTGACGCCTTAATCATCCCACACCTGGCGTCCTATAGCCATACCTGTCCTACACCTGCTCACAATTACCTATCATGCGGCTGGTGTAGCCAAGCTCTATTACGTGTACTTTTAAATCCAGGTGTGTGTGTGTGTATACTCACCTAATTGTACTCACCTAATTGTGCTTGCGGGGGTTGAGCTCTGGCTCTTTGGTCCCGCCTCTCAACCGTCAATCAAGAGGTGTACAGGTTCCTGAAACAGTGTGTGTGTGGTGTGGTGTTTGTATGTGTGTATGTGTGTGTGTGTGTGTGTGTGTGTGTGTGTGTGTGTGTGTGTGTTGTGTGTGTTGTGTGTGTGAACGAGAGAGGGGAGGGAACTAACCAGGAGAAAGCGCCAAACCATTACGACCATATAGCACTTGAAAGGGATCATGATTTTAGAATTTATTATATATATATATATATATATATATATATATATATATATATATATATATACATAAGATGGTACGAGGAGGGGAAGAAATGGTGCCCCACCACTTGTGGACAGTTGGGGATTGAACGCCGACCTGCATGACGCAAGACCGTGGCTCTACCGTCCAACCCAAGTGGTTGGGCTCCAATTGGAGTTTCCAAGTGGTTTCTGCTCCATCCTGGGAGCAGAAACAAAATTACAGAGAACTGAAGGACAATTCCTTGGACTGTTGGTCTTCCTAAGGAAAAAAAAACTCTTGGACTAAGAGTTCCATTCACCTGGGCTCTAGGAGACTCGAACTGTGGACCCCCCCACGTGTGTGTGTGAAGCCAAAGCTCTATCGAACCGAGCTATTGAGAAATCGTAATAAGAAAAGTTTCTTGGACTAAGAGACTCCTAAGTCGTTGGAGCTCAAACCAGCCGACACAAACACATCAAAACGCCTCGTCTGGAGAGGGACATACACTCGTGTTTATAAATCATCACGACGTGATGTTTATGTTAGTTCATGTTGGATTGGCCCTTCCCCCCACCCCCACCCCCCGGCCCTAGAGGAGAGGGAACAAACCCACGCAATTTGGAGAATATATTTCTCTTTCACGGCGAAAGAGCCGGAAGAGGGAGCCGGTCGGCCGAGTGGACAGCATACTGGACTTGTGATCCTTGTGGTCCCGGGTTCGATCCCGGCGCCGGCGAGAAACAATGGGCAGAGTTTCTTTCACCCTATGGCCCCCTGTTACCTAGCAGTAAAATAGGTACCTGGGTGTTGGTCAGCTGTCACGGGCTGCTTCCTGGGGGTGGAGGCCTGGTCGAGGACCGGGCCGCGGGGACACTAAAGCCCCGAAATCATCTCAAGATAACCTCAAGATAACCTTCACTACCTCCTTTTCCATCAACATTTGTAAGTGGCTTTCAGCGGGGCCAACATTCTGAAGTTTTTCCTTTAATGATTTTGTTCATGCTTGTTAAACACGGTAACACGGATGTAGATATAGATAATAATTATTTAAAAAATAAAGTTAGCCTAACACGGTAGATGGCGAGGAAAGGAGAGAGGGGGGGGATGGGGAGGGGGTCGTGGGCCAGGGGGGGGGGGTCGTATGAACAAACAACGCTAACAACTTATAAACGCTAACAAGAGCCGTCCAATTACTACCATACTTACGGACGGAACCCCAAATCATGGAGCCAGATTCACGAAGCAGTTACGCAAGCACTTACGAACCTGTACATCTTTCCTCAATCTTTGACGGCTTTGGTTACATTTATTAAACAGTTTACAAGCATAAAAACTTCCCAATCAAGTGTTGTTATTGTTATAAACAGCCTCCTGGTGCTTCCGAGCTCAATGCCGGTGTAATAATTGTAAACAAAGCCGCCAAAGATTGAGAAAAGATGTACAGGTTCGTAAGTGCTTGCGTAACTGCTTCGTGAATCTGGCTCAAGGGCTACAACCTAGCGCATTTCCGCTACACTTCATTAAGAAATTTGGATCAAACTAGCGTCTTGTGCTTTTCAGAAATTCAGCGCAAGAGAAAAATGACGCCACAATTACCCGACGAGAACAAAAAACGCGAGAACAGAAAACGCGAGAACAGAAAACGCGACAACAGAAAACGCGACAAAGACCGACGAACTTAAAATAGCAGGTCTAAATTCAGCCTTTTTTTCAGCTTGATGTCTATTTTAGAAGAAATTGAGTTATATTAAGCAGGTTTTTAAACCATGCAGCAGTCATATTTGTATTTTATTTCATTTTATTTCATTTTATTTCATTTTATTACTTCTACTGATTTGGCGCATTGACATTATTCATCGTTAGGCTGGCGCCTAACAGCTGAGTGGACAGCACTTCGGATTCGTAGTCCTGAGGTTCCGAGTTCGATCCCCGGTGGAGGCGGAGACAAATGGGCAAAATGTTTTTTTCTTTCGCCCTGATGCCCCCTGTTACCTAGCAGTAAATAGGTACCTGGGAGTTAGACAGCTGCTACGGGCTGCTTCCTTGGGGGGGGGGGGGGTAACATAAAGGAGGCCTGGTCGAGGACCGGGCCGCGGGGACGCTAAGCCCCGGAATCATTTCAAGATAACCTCAAGATCGTATCATTAGGATAAAGTACCCGAGGTTAGCTAAGATCCGTAGATCAGATCACAGTACCGAAGGACAGCCAATCAGATCGCAGTACTTAAGTACTCATGTGGACAGGAAATTGTTCATGAAATAGGTTGACGTTAAATCAAGAAACAGGGAAGAGATTGAATTAATTGGTGAGGGAGATAATTGTTAAGAAATACAAGAGCCAATGCTCAACTATCCCCATTAATCTCCCCTGGAACACGATCCGCCAAATGGTTAACAACCAGGTACCTCATTACTATTTGGTGAACAGTTAACGATTGGCTTGGACCATCGGGGATTGAACGCCCCCCTGACGGTCAAAGTGGTTGGGCACCATTCCTTCCCTCAAAGTCCTGAATATCCCTTTCCTGTATAGTCGTAATGGCTTGGCGCTTTCTCCCCATAATTACCTTACCTAGACGGGACACTTCGGTCTTCTCCCGAGACAGAAAATATTTGGAGAGACAGATGCTGTTCTAGAGTGCCGTCTATCTATTTACCGCGTAACGAGGGGGAGATTCGAAGGTATGGTAAGGCTAGGCTAGGCTAGGCTAGGCTAGGCTAGGCTAAGCTAGGCTAGGTTACGTTAGGCTAGGTTAGGCTAGGTTAGGTTAGGTTAGGCTAGGCTAGGCTAAGCTAGGCTAGGTTACGTTAGGCTAGGTTAGGCTAGGTTAGGTTAGGCTAGGCTAGGCTAGGGTAGGTAAGGTTAGGTTAGGTTTGATTAGATAATGGTTGCATTATTGTCTTTTGTGTCTCTAATTTGCAGTTAAACATATTGTGTTTGTTTAAAGTTTTGATGGCAAAAGTCTTCGATTATTATCAATGCAAACATTTACACCGATTAAAGCTGAAAATAGTTAAGAATTTACAAAGTTTCACTAATTTACTATGCTAGTTTTAATTAAAACTATTTCGACACAATTACTGAATTTATGAGGATGGAGAATATAAAGAACACATTCAGGAGAATCTTAGCTATTTTGGTCCCCATTTTATTCTTCACGGTGGATTAGTAGAATCGAATTCAAGAGAACGAATTAATTGGTGGCTGAGGCTTGTGCGGTTGTTTGTAGAACCCTAATTGGTAAGCTGGTTTCGAAGGTTCGCGAATGCTTGATGGTGTCGTATATTCTGCTGTATTCAGATCACCTGCTGCTCATGAGACATTGTTCATGCTACGACTTGGTGAATGCTGTGAATGGTGCCTCCCAAGCTTACATGTTACAACAGACGTGAATTTGGACTTCCTGAATAGTGACCCTAAAGGATTCGAACCCGCGGCCAGCAAGGGGTGGCCGTTCGCCAATACTGCTGACCACTCAAACAGCGACAGTGTAAGTTATAGAGACGGTGAGGTACACCTCCAACGCATTCCCACACCCTGCTACACTTTTGTAATAGACAGTAGTGTATTTTAATGATTCTGCTGAACATGATGGATTGTAATGAGCATGTTGCTTGAGAGGTCGAATGCAGTAGGTAACTGAGGGTCCTTTCTCCGGCGGAGACGTAGGGTGGGCGTTGGATGTCATGACATCCCCCAGGAGATGGAATGGACAATGTATCACGAGGGGGGGTGTTAGGGGGGGAACGCGCCAATCGCCATGTCATTTCGACTATATAGCACATTGGAAGTGAGTCATAGATATGCAGGATTTCAGGTATGGGGACTGGGAAGGAGATGGAATGAATTGGCTTCAATCTCTACTTGTGGACGGTCACGGGGAATTGAACGCCGTGCATGGCATAGTATCCCTCGTTTCTATGCCTCGACAGACTCGTAATGAATAACCTTCAAGCGATTGTGATACCTCCAATGGCATTGGTTCGGTCCGCCATTTCCAGTGGTCAGAAAACAGTAGGACAGCGGCTCGGTGCACTTGTGCTCTTTCGCGTTCCCATCCTCTGGTGATATGTTATCTCATACCAGAACTACCTTGAGTACTACTTCGTCATTACATCTAATACATTCAGCTTCCTGTTCTAGTGACCACGTAGAGAACGCGGGGTAGTGCCTGGGTATGCTAATGTGCCTGGGTATACTAATACGCGTGGGTATGCTTATAGATGCTGCATAGGTGCCCATCATCTTGTTCGTCAGGAATGACTCCTGTCCCACGCTGACCTATTGTAGGACGGCTACTGTTGCTTTCTGTCCTGCCATAGGGTACTGACCTCGATTGTGGCTATGTCGGGCTCTTTGAGGCTCCCAGCCTATGTCGAACGTGCACGTCTAATCCACGTGATCTTACAGGGGTCCCTGAGCTCTGTTATTGTGTGGCCTGGTTATTATGTATTTCTACATCTAATTTAACACACGTGAGTCTTGGCTATGTTAACGTGCTTTCAGCCCACTCCACCCACCTATCGCCCCAGCAGGCTTTGGCTTTCCTGTCACCTGTTGTCCCTGCCACTTAAGGATGGCTTGGAGCCAAGTCCCTATGTTCTTGGCAGCTCGAGAACTCCTAGCAGTTATGCCAGTAAATTTTGAGAATGTAATGAGGCGTCGGCGTCAAGGCACTATTTCCAAGATGTTATTTCTTATCTGTATCATTATCATGTATTCCCTGTGTATAGAGATTATCTATATTGTGTGTAATTTTCTCCAGGTTAGTGTTCGAGGAGCTCAATTTAATCTCCTTAATGGGTAGTAAGGAATCAGGCCAGTGGATAGCATCCTAATATCCTTATTATAGAGAGTGCATAATGTTTGTAATGGAAGTGTCGATGTTATATGTTCTGACTGATCTTGATTTTTTTTTTAAAGACTTGAATGCTTTTTTCCCCATTCGGTGGTTTTATGTTTTTTTTTCAATTTGGCAGTAACGGTTAAGACTCATTGACGAGGAGTTATTTATATGGCGTCCTTCATGTCATGACCTGATGTTAAGACCTTTGTCTTTGTCTGTTCTTAGCTGTTTCACTGGATTGTCTGTCTCACAGGGGCCCCCGTGTGTGTGTGTGTGGTGTGTGTGGGTGTGTTGTGTGTGTGTGTGTGTGGTGTGTTGTGTCATTTCCTTTTCTTATCATATTAATATTTAAAGCTGTGTCTCGGATTAGCTTCGACCGACTTCCTAGTCTAGTTCGTTAACTTATTTACGACTCTATCTGAGAATTCTTTCTCACTGTGATTCCAGATTCCCATTTGTCCTTTCGTTATACTATTCCTTATCTGAACCTTGCTTGTATATCTACTTTGTCAATCCCCTTAGTATCTAAGTCGTTATCATGTCTACCCTACTCCTTTTTTTCTTCTTTTCTTCTCCGTATTGATATTAATGATCTCGTTGAATTTTTGTTTGTTTACCTTTTCTAAGTGTTTTGTTTTGTGTTACTTGAGGTGGGTGTTCTTGCCTGGGGCCGCATACTCGTTAATGGATAACACGAAGGAGTAATATACAGTCGTTCGGAAAGATTCTTTATCCAAGTTCCTGGAAGGATAACCAGCGTATGGCATGTTGCTTGCCCTCGTATATCCTGCTGATGTGTGTCTCCTGGTGGGTCATTCCTTAGCCTTTTCTTGGTAGAAGTTTGGACGTTGTTGTTCTGTACTCTCATTGGCTTCTCTAGCTCTCTCCTCAGTGCTCTCACGCATTCCTCTCTCTCCTCTCTCTCTCTCGTGCCTCTCTCCTCTCTCTCTCTCTCTTGCTCTTCTCTCTCTCTCTCTCTCTCCTCTCTCTCTCTCTCTCTCTGCCTATCCCCCCCTCCTTATCTCCCCCACCATCCCTATCCCCCGACTCCTCTCTCCACATCCCCCTCCCCACATCTCCCATCAACCCAAGAGAAATTCCATAAATTCGCAGACTGGCAAACAGGAAGCGGGTGTGTTAGATAAATATATAGAAATATATATAGATAGATAGGAAATAGATAGAAGGGATCTATCCTTATTACAGCTGGTTGTGGAGCGTCTCCTTCTGGCTGCAGGGAGGGAGGGAAGGGAAAGGGAAGTAGAGGTAGGGAAGCATAGAGAGGAGAGAGAGAGAGAGGAAGGAGTAGCTAGAGAGACGGATAGGGGGAGGAGAAGCCAGGACCCCTGAAGCCACAAGAGTGGTGTTGATAGCGAGCCCAACATGTTACTAAAAAGAAACTTCTCATGTCTGACCCAAGTACATTCGGTCAAGTCCATTCATCCAGCGGTCGACCCCCAAAGACGCATTCACCAGGAGGGGAAAATCTGAGGATCACCAACCAACCCGTCCCAATAGAAAGTCGAATTTTGACGTATACTTACCTAAGGGCAAAAAAAAATCGTCGTACTAGAAAAATGGTAGCGGCTCGCGAAATTGCACACTGGTCCCGTTTTCTGTTTGGGTCCTCTGGAGGTTAGGATAAAGACACTTTAGTACGACCGTTTCTTGACGTTGGGGGAACCTTAGGAGGACGAGGCTAAATCAACACCAACACATCATCCATTACGACATTCGTTCAAGACCTCGAACAACAGTCACACAAGCTACAAGCCTCCTTGTGATTCTCTTCAACTTCCTTGTGAGTTTATTTACGTTAAAAGTAATTTGTCACTTTGTGTGTGTTTGTTTTACCCTTCTTCTGTTTGTGTTTTTGTCTTGTGCTTGTTCCTGTGTTTGTGGTTTCTATTCACGTGTAGGTTCGAGTCAGTTTCATTCCCGTCTTGGATGGAAGTGTACCATTAAGATAATATATCTATATTATATATTTACGCCCCTCTTAATGGTACACTTCCATCCAAGACGGGAATGAAACTGACTCGAACCTACACGTGAATAGAAACCACAAACGACAGGCGGAGAACAAGTCACAAGACAAACTAAAAAAAAACAGAAGAGGGTTCTTAAACAAACACGACACACAAATGGACAAATTACTTTTAACGTAAATAAACTCACAAGGAAGTTGAAGAGAATCACAAGGAGGCTTGTAGCTTGTGTGACTGTTGTTCGAGGTCTTGAACGAATGTCGTAATGGATGATGTGTTGGTGTTGATTTAGCCTCGTCCTCCTAAGGTTTCCCCAACGTCAAGAAACGGTCGTTGCTAATAGTGTCTTATCCTAACCTACCAGAAGGACCCAAAACAGAAAACGGGCCGCAGTGTGTCAATTTCGCGAGCTACTACCATTTTCTAGTACGACGACGCACCATCTTTTTTTCTGCCACTTAGGTAGAGTATTACGTCAACCATTCGAAGCTTCTATTTGGACGGGTTGGTTGGTGATCCTCAGATTTTCCCCTCCTGCGTGAATGGGCGTCTTTTGGGGGGTCGACCGCTGGATTGAATAGACTCTGACGAAATGTACTGTGGGTCAGACATGAGAATGTTTCTTTTTTAGTAACATGTTGGCTCGCTAACAACACCACTCTTGTTGGCTTCAGGGGTCCTTGGCTTCTCCCTCCCTCTAATCCGTCTCTCTAGCTACCCTTCCT
>WNGS01005641.1:12078083-12093030 GCA_020271785.1 Procambarus virginalis
GCAGATAGCACCACGTCGCAGGTGTGTGTGTGTGTGTGTGTGTGTGTGTGTGT
Source organism: Procambarus virginalis (assembly GCA_020271785.1). Lineage (NCBI taxonomy): Eukaryota > Metazoa > Arthropoda > Malacostraca > Decapoda > Cambaridae > Procambarus > Procambarus virginalis. Next base: position 12,078,137 of record WNGS01005641.1, read on the forward strand.
GTGTGTGTGTGTGTGTGTGTGTGTGTGTGTGTGTGTGTGTGGTGTGTGTGTGTGTGTGCATACATATCCGTTCTTACTAATTATTGACGACTAGAACAGAGGTCTATAGCTCTTAATGGGTCTCTTAGCCATTTTTTTTATTTTATTTTTATAACTTTAAATAAATTTCTTTGACTTTATAAACTGTTCTTGATCGAGTTCTTTACTGAACTTAGCCATGAAGTACTGGATGAGGTGGGTTTAAGATCTTCTGGTTAGTGAATAACACTTATAAACCACTCGTAAATCTCTATTTTCTATCTATATCGTTTTCCAATTTTATTCTGAGTCTACAAGAGGCTTCCTTGAACAATTGTTCATTTAATTCCTTTGTTCATCAGGTACTCTTTTACCCAGGTCGGTGTGTTCTTCCAAGTTATTCCAACTTGCTTTTCCATCTTATGCAACATCCTTTTTGCGAGGGACAATATCAAAAATTTATGAAAATGCCGTCTGTACTCAGTTGTGTTATCCTGTCATATTTTGACGACTCAAAGCACTCAAGTTTGTCCAGCACGACTTTTTTCATCTTAAATCCTGCTGCCCCTCTGTTGCAAATCCTTCTGCTCCTCTGTTGCAAATCCTGCTGCCCCTCTGTTGCTTAATGTATCCTCTCCAGCAGCTCTTCAGTTATATTCTTGATCAATTTATGCAACATTTTGCAAGAAATTTGTCAGTGGCGCTAGTTTATAGTTGATTGACTCCTGTCTATCCAATTTTGGCATTTGGGACCTACAGTTACTATCTAACAATTGTTCAGTCCTCAGGTATCTGAGTTAAATATTAGTGAATGGGTAATAACAATCTTTCCGCGGCTTTTCTTCCTCACCAACTGTAATGAGAGGTTGTCCTGTCCTATGTCTTTAGCTAGATGTTGTCTAGGGCCTAGAATGTGGGCCCTAGACGTCTTAAGCCTACATTAATTCCGACTGTATTTTTGTTTTCTAGAACTGGAATTTCTTCAAGTTTTTCAAACAACGCCTCACAACTTGTCGCTTTCTTTGTGTGGTGTGTTGTGTGGTGTGTGTGTGTGTGTGTGTGTGTGTGTGTGTGTGTGTGTGTGTGTGAGTTCTGTCCTTTGTGATTCGACTGTCCTTATCATCCTGTATACAATGCTAAGTACGTGTCTATCTTCTATGATATATATTAATTTATATAATATTTCTGTTCCTTTTATGTGTCATTCTCGACCTGTCCTTATCATCTCTGTATTACCAATTGACCTAAAAAGCTTACTCTGTCTCGTCTACTTCCTTCTTGATGGGAGTATATATATATATATAATATATATATATATAATATATATATATATATATATATATATATATATATATATATATATATTGTGACGGTAATCTCTTTCAAGAGAGATTGAGCCTGCTCTTCCCTACATAAAGTTACTTATATATATTCAACAATAAGATGCTACCTTCAAGATACGTCTACCAGTAGCACAAAACGTTTTGACCAGGGGGTAAAACGTACCCTAACTCCCCCCACTCCACACTCCCTTTATGCCGGCTCGCCACCGTCGTCAACCACCAAACTACCATTTCAAGCCTGCCTGCTTCTGATTGGTGACCCGCCGACTGCACACCTTCACCTCTGCACCTCAGCGCCCTCTACCTAGCCGATATTGAATCAAATAATGCAACTAAAAAAATATATTTAATCTACCGAGAACATATTTATGATTTCATGTTTTACGTGACCGTGAACAACGTAAGAATGAGAGCTGCGAGTATGATCTAATTGCTCAAGTATATTTTTCTCACCATCAAGAGGAAAGACCCTTGTTAATGTTGCCCTTCGCTTACCCCAAGACCACACACACACACACCTACTCTCTCTCTCTCTCTCTCTCTCTCTCTTCTCTCTCTCTCTCTCTCTCCTCTCTCTCTCTTCTCTCTCTCCACCGCGTCTAACTCTTTTTCACACCTGTGTTCTTTGTCTCCTTGCTCCCTAATTATCCTGGTCACCACAAATACACACTTTCCCCCTTACCTCTCTCACTATTCTCGCTCACCCTTCATCATACTCTCACCCTTCACTATACACTCATCCTTCACCATACTACTCACTACTCTGTTGCCTTACACATGGACTGCAATATCTAAGCTTAACATATTAACATAGGTCTGATATTCCTGTTGAAAGTCTTGCATGAGTGGATTAGTAAAGGAAAAGGGAAGTGAGGGAAGGAGAAGAGAATAGGAAAGGGGAAGCGAGGAGGAGCGGAGAAGGCAGCAGAAGAGGTAGACAGGCAGGAGAGGGCAGCAGACAGCAGGCTAACAGCCATTAAAAAGCAGCAAGAAAGCGATATGCACCGAAACTTGCGTGAACCTGTGTAACCATCCCCACCAACACCCCATTTATAACCATTTCCCCATCCCATTTCCTCGCTAAGTCTCCAAACTATACGTTTCAAACATACTTGTTGTGGTTGGCGAACCCTCCCCCCTTCCCCTATACGTCAGCCGCACTCGCTTGCCAGCCGTCTGTGTGGGGTGGCTAACTGTCCCGCAGAGACTGACAGGCCTTTTGGATTACGTGTAAATTACCCAGACAAAGCACGGCAGGTGTTTGGGAACGGGGAACATAGCAGTTACTGGGTACTCTGTGACAGAGCTATGCAGCTGCAGTGGGTGATTGATGGGGGCATGAGTCTGATTGATGGGGCATGAGTCATGGCATAGATGATGAGGGGCATGAGTCTGATCTGATGGGGGCATGAATCTGACTCGCAGTAGGTGATTAATGGGGCCTCTAGGAGAAGGGAAGGTATGGATGAGCTAACTAAATTGGGAGATAATTTACAGCTGATGCTCTCTCTCTCTCTCTCTCTCTAGCTTCCCTACCTCTACTTCCCTTCCCTTCCTCCCTCCCTGCAGCCAGAAGGAGACGCTCCACAACAGCTGTAATAAGGATAGATACCTTCTATCTATTTCTATCTATCTATATATATTTTCTATATATTTATCTAACACACAGCTTCCCTGTTGCCAGTCTGCGAATTTATGGAATTTCTCTTGGGTTGATGGGAGATGTGGGGAGGGGGGATGTGGAGAGGGAGTCGGGGGATAGGGATGTGGGGGAGATAATGAGGGGGGGGATAGGCAAGAGAGAGAGAGAGAGAGAGAGAGAGAGAGAGAGAGAGAGAGAGAGAGAGAGAGAGAGAGAGAGAGAGAGGAATGCGTGAGAGCACTGAGGAGAGAGCTGAGAGAGCCAATGAGAGTACAGAACAACAACGTCCAAACTTCTACCAAGAAGAAAGGCTAAGGAATGACCACCAGAGACACACATCAGCAGGATAACGAGGGCAGCACATGCCATACGGCTGGTTATCCTTCCAGGAACTTGGATAAAGATATCTTCCGAACGCTGTATATATCCTTCGTGTTATCCATTACCGAGTATGCTGCCCCCAGGCAAGAAACACCCACCTCAAGTAACACAAAACAAAACTTGAAAAGGTAAACAAACAAAAATTAACAACGAGGATCATTAATATCAATACGGAGAGAACAGGAAGAAAAAAAGGAGTAGGGTAGACATGATAACGACGTGTAAGATACTAAGGGGATTGACAAAGTAGATATACAAGCAAGGTTCAGAATAAGGAATAGTATAACGAAAGGACAAATGGGAATCTGGAATCACAGTGAGAAAGAATTTTCTCAGATTAAGAGTCGTAAATATAAGTTGAACGAACTAGACTAGGAAGTCGTCGAAGATAATTCGAGACACAGCTTTAAATATTAATATGATAAGAAAAGGAAATGACACACACACACACACACACACACACACACACACACACACACACACACACACACACACACACACACGGGGGCCCTGTTGAGACAGACAATCCAGTGAAACAGCTAAGAACAGACAAAGACAAAGGTCTTAACATCAGGTCATGACATGAAGGACGCCATATAAATAACTCCTCGTCAATGAGTCTTAACCGTTACTGCCAAATTGAAAAAAAAACATAAAAACACCGAATGGGGAAAAAAAGCATTTCAAGTCTTTTAAAAAAATCAGATCAGTAGAACATAAAATGCACTTCCAACAACATTTGACTCTCATATAAGGATATTGTCTTCCACTGCCTTTCCTTAACCCATTAAGGAGATAAATTGAGCTCTCGAACACTAACTGGAGAAAATTAACACATATAAGATAATCTTATACACAGGGAATACATATAAGACAATAAGAATACACATGGAAATAGTGACTGAGCTCATTACATTTCATTCTGCATAACTTGGAGTTGAGCAGAATGGATTTGCCCAAGCCATCCTTAGGCAGGACAACAGGTGACAGGAGCCATCCTGGCGATGTGGTGGAGGCTGACTCCATACTCAGTTTTAAATGTAGATATAATACAGCCCAACAGGCTCAGGACCCTGTATAGCAGTTGATTGACAGTTGAAAGGCGGGACCAAAGAGCCGAAGCACAACGAGGTCAGTACCCTATGGCAGGACAGAAAGCAACAGTAGCCGTCCTACAATAGGTCAGCGTGGGACAGGAGTCATTCCTGACCAACAAGATGATGGGCACCTATGCAGCATTAGCATACCCACGCGTATTAGTATACCCAGGCACATTAGCATACCCAGGCACTACCCCGCGTTCTCTACGTGGTCACTAGACAGGAAGCTGATGTATTATCAGTAGTCAATATTCTGGTATGAGATAACATATCACCAGAGGATTGGAACCAAGGCCACGCCCGAGCCGCTGCCCTGTTCTCTGACCACTCGACCATCCATAGTGTTCACAATGCTTGAAGGTTATTTACGTCTCGTGTAAATGGGAACATGCAGGCCGGCGTTCAATCCCCGACCGTCCACAAGTGGTTGAGCATCATTCCATCCCTTCCCAGTCCCATCCTAAATCCTTATCTTGACTCCTTCCAAGTGCTATATAGTCGTAATGGCTTGGCGCTTTTCCCCCCTGATAATTTCCATCCCTTCTCATGAATCCAACGCCACCCTACTCTCGCGGAGAAAGGCCACAGTTACTGCATCAACTCTCAATCAATGCTCATTACAATCCCATCATGTTCAGAGAATCATTAAAATAACTACTGTCTATTTCCAAGAGTGTAGCAGGGTGTTGGATGTGTGAGGTGTACATCACCGTCTATAACTTAACACTGTCGCTGTTTGAGTGGTCAGAGTATTGGAATGCCACCCTGGTGGCCCGGGTTCGAATCCTTTTAGGGGTCATATTAGAGTCCACTGTTGTACATTAGCTTGGGGTCCATTCACGTTCCACCAAGTACATGACAATGCTCATAGCACAGGTGATCTGAATACACAGAATATAAACACCTCAACTTCGCGACCTTTGAAACCAGTACCAATTAGGTCTAAACAACCGCACAAGCCTCAGCCACCAATTAATTCGTCTCTTAATTCGTTTCTACAATCACGTGAAGAATAAAATGGGGACCAAAATAGCTAAGTTCTCCTGAATGTTCTTTATATTCTCCATAATGGTATGTGAGGGTTCAGGCAAGGGTGATATCACCCAGGAACCCGATGTTTAGCTCCCTCGTCACACTATCACTGACCTCTTTGACATCTAAGCTAAACAGGAGGGGGGCTAAGGAATCACCCTGTTGGGTTCCTTCACGGGAGTCTATTTCATACTCCCTAAAAATAGGAGCAGTCCCAATTGCAGCACGATTGGACGAATGGGTAATGGGGGGAAGGAAATGGTTGTTTACAACCCTGAGGACGGCATCTCTTCTGACCTGACTGAATGCATTTTAAGTTAAGCTTAACTACTGGAGTCAGTTTTCAGAGCAATTCCATTACCATGAAAAACCACACCCCCTCCCTTGTCAAACCACCTGGAAATAGTTATGTAGATATTAGTCATGGTCTGAAAGCGCATTACAGTTCAGTAATATTCTACCAAACTGGCTATGTAAACTAGCAAGTGAACCTTTGTCCTATACAGAAATTATCCTAAAGATATAACTTTATTGTATTATAAATCGCTGGTTTAAAATATGTTTATATATATATATATATATATATATATATATATATATATATATATATATATATATATATATATATATATATACATATATATATATATATTATATATATATATATATATATATATATAATATCTTTTTCCCATCTCATTCCCTCCCTCTCACCCACAGGGTCACGGCGGGCAGACATATCACATGAGTTTGCGGCTTCAAATTATGACCCGCTAAATCTGCATCGCTTGAAAATTCCCGCACTCCATCATCACCCAATACGCTGGAGAGGGGGAGAGGGGGAGAGGGGGGGGGGGGAAGGGAAGGTGGGGGGTAGGGGGCAGGAGCTTACCTATTTGTGTCTACGGGGGTAAGTGAGGATTTGTATGCCCTCCTTCTAGTCTCGTTGTACCTGTTGCGTTAGAGCTTAACTATTCTGACCTCTGGATTCCTTGTCGCATCTGGTCTTAAGGTTGTGGATGGAGGTGGCTTCCACAACTTCTTCTTTCAGGGGTACGAGTGTTTCCATACATTCCTGCGGTGAATTTGCCTATCCAGCGTCCAACCTGAGTCCTCTTGTTCTATTTCTTCCCAATTTGCAAAGGCTGTCCTTGTCTACCTTGTCTATTCCCCTCAGTATTTGTATGTTGCGATCATATTCACGCTGTTTTTCTATCCTCTGGGGTTTGATATTTATCCTATCCTCACAACTGAGGATAGTTCTCAGGTTCTGGATTCTCAGGATAGTTCTGAGGATAGAGGTTCTCTTAGCTCGAGAACCACTGCTGTTGCAAACCTCTGCAGACCTTTCCATATTGGTTTTATGCTTCACACGGTGCGGATTCTATGCCGGTGCTGCATATTACAGTATTGGTCTAACATATGTTGTGTAGAAGGAGTCCTAATTTAGATATCTAAACCATGTAGTGGAAGAAGTGGCAGTACTCACCTAGTTGTACTCAACTAGTTGTGTTTGCAGGAGTTCAGCTTTGGCTCTTTGGTCCCGCCTCTCAATTGCCATTCAACTGGTGTACAGATTCCTGAGCCTATTGGGCTCTATCAAATTTACATTTCAAACTGTGTTTATGGAGTCAGCCTCCACCACATCACTGCCTAATGCATTCTATCTGTTAACTACTCTGACACTGAAACAAATTATTTATAACGTCTCTGTGGCTCATCTGGGTACTAAGTTTCCACCTGTGTCCCCTTGTTCGTGTTCCACCCGTGGTAAATAGTTTGTCTTTGTCAAACAGGAGAAAGCAGTGGTAAAGGGAGGGGGTGGAGGTGTGTGGGGTGGGAGAGGGTGCAGGTGTAGGGTGGGTGAGGGTGGAGGTGCGGGTCGGGACCAGCAACAACCTAACAGACCCAAGACGCCTCACAAGTGCCTCTTCTCTGTTCCACCATTTCCTTGACATTTTCTTGTTTCCCTATCTTAATTTATTCTTCGAAAGTACATTATTTTGTATTTTATTTTCATAGAATTATTTATGTATATGCTGATATGTATTTTGAGTTGGTGCTATTGAACAAATCACATCTGCTGGAACATTTTACCGTGAACAAGTTGTAGTTGAACGAGTGTTCATTTGCATTGAGTGTACTCACCTAGTGTATAGGTGTGTGTATTTACTACTTGTGTCTCCAGAATCGGGATATTAGCTCTTGGACCCGCCTTTCTAACCAATCTATTTTTCCTCAATTATATCTACTATACTAAGTTTTAAAGCTAAATCTACTATAAATATTTCTAGAACACACGCACACAGGTCCCCAGGAAGCAGCCCGTAGCAGCTGACTAACTCCCAGGTACCTATTACTGCTAGGTAACAGGGGCATCAGGGGAAAGAAACATTTTGCCCATTTGTCTCCGCCTCCACCGGGGATCGAACCCGGAACTTCAGGACTACGAACCCGAAGCGCTGTCCACCCAGCTGCCAGGCGCCCCTCATATATGTGAATATGTATGATATATGCAACTTTATCCTCCAAGATGGCCATTAGAGTTCTTAGGGTTTGAATGACCGTTTTGGCAGCCCCGTCTTCTTCTCGGGCGTCATAAACTGATGTACAAAATACCCGAACCTAACCTACCTCCGAACCACGATAGACAACGGGACATCAGATCAATTTTTGCAAGTGGCCCTGATTTTCAGTACATCAGGTTTTTTTAACCCTTAGGAAAGACATGTGAAATGTGAGAGTTAACTCCAGTGAGGGGGAGGGTGGACAGAATCAGCAGGTGATAGTACGAATGAGTTGGATGACGTTAAGGAGCAAACGGATGACTTGTAGAGAGTGTGGATGAAGGAGAACGGATGAGCACAATAGATATATATGAGCTGTGCGGTGTAGGATGAGCTGTNATTATCAACTTTTGGTGTGTCTCATTTAAGGCTCAGTATTCCCAGGAAGGTTCAGGCGGACTGGACTCGCTACACTAACACGACTTAGCCTCATACTCCCATGTTTATGGCCGAGGGCTGGCCAGCCAGCAGCCTCCCTTCTCTCTGTCTCTAATTCCCATTCTCGGGGACAGGAAGCCTGTATGTGTGTGTGTATATAGTAACAGAGGCTGCATTAAACGCGCGAGTCATAGATCGTTCAGAACTCTTAAGTGACTCGATTAGGATTCGAACCCATGCCGCTCAGGATTACGCCTAAACGTACACAGATTGTCCTGTAACCATCACACCAATGACAGTCTAGACTAAATTATCCACCAATGACAGTCTAGACTATTATTGGTGAGGTGGTCACAGTATTGTGTATGTTTAAGGGTGATCTTGAGTGGCCTGGGTTCGAATCGTGGCCAGGTCATCTAGAGTTCTTAAACACTCGCACGTTTAATATAGTTTCTGCCATATATATAGCGATCTTTGATCTATATCTTTGGCTATACCATAATTTTTTTTAGGTACAAATAAACAATATTTGGTTGAAGATACTAACAATCTTTCTCACAATTTAATGAATCTTTACTAGTTACTAAAATAATAGTAACGGATAGTTACGCGAAGAATAAAGTGTACAAGCGGATGAATTAGCATAATATGGGTATATTAATAGGGCCTTCTGCATATTGCCTCTAGATGGGTGACATGATTGATGGGTACAAGTGGATAAAAGGGTAGAAAAGGGGGAGAAAGAATAGGGTATTCACACAGCACCGCTCCTGTGCCAGGTAAGACCACTACGGGCTCACCCTAGCCGTGCTACTTGGAACTTTTGTTCTGAGTAGCTGAATCTAAAACTACTGGGGTATATATTCGACATTAGGTGAGACATTGGTAAATACCGGTGTGAGTGAGACATAAGTAAATACCGGTGTGAGTGAGACATTAGTAAATACCGGTGTGAGAGAGACATAAGTAAATACCGGTGTGAGTGAGACATTAGTAAATACCGGTGTGAGTGAGACATAAGTAAATACCGGTGTGAGTGAGACATTAGTAAATACCGGTGTGAGAGAGACATTGGTAAATACCGGTGTGAGAGAGACATTAGTAAATACCGGTGTGAGAGAGACATTAGTAAATACCGGTGTGAGAGAGACATTAGTAAATACCGGTGTGAGAGAGACATTAGTAAATACCGGTGTGAGAGAGACATTAGTAAATACCGGTGTGAGAGAGACATTAGTAAATACCGGTGTGAGAGAGACATTGGTAAATACCGGTGTGAGAGAGACATTAGTAAATACCGGTGTGAGAGAGACATTGGTAAATACCGGTGTGAGAGAGACATTGGTAAATACCGGTGTGAGAGAGACATTAGTAAATACCGGTGTGAGAGAGACATTAGTAAATACCGGTGTGAGAGAGACATTAGTAAATACCGGTGTGAGAGAGACATTAGTAAATACCGGTGTGAGAGAGACATTAGTAAATACCGGTGTGAGAGAGACATTGGTAAATACCGGTGTGAGAGAGACATTAGTAAATACCGGTGTGAGACATTGTGCTGTTGACTTGCTTCTTACATATAGTTTACTGCATTCTTCTGCAGTTTACTTCATTTCAAAGTGTCAGTTAATGGTTGGCTCAGCATGGGTGGAAATAAATAGGAGATACTGTATGGCCCCCAAAAAGCCTTCTGCGATGATATTATATATTCAATATACAATCTTCTGACTAGACATAATTTAAAAAAAAATGGAAATATATGAAAAATGGGATTAAATTTGTAATCATTGAAAATTAGGGATGACAAAAGGGTGCTGTTTAATTTCCATGGTAAAAAATCAGGGGCCAGAACGGTGCCGTCGGAAAAGTAAAATGACTCTGATTTGGCCCAATTTACACTACTATGGGAAGCACTACCAGCGTGATGGGAGGTGAAGGGAAGCACTACCAGTGTGATGGGAGGTGAAGGGAAGCAGTCTCCAGGATACCACAGAAGCATTATGCCTTCTCAGTGATAGACCTTCACATAAATCCCCTCGACCGAGTTTTCTAGTGGAATTTAAGACCATCTGGAGTAGACATGAAAGGTTCCAATTCCTTCCCCTCCGGGAAGACCCCCAACAAGAAGACTACACAAGGTGTTATGAGCCTCAGAGGAGGATTTAATGCCAAGTACAAATTTGGAAACCTGTTTTTGGCGACTTAAAAAGAGCAAGATCTGCGGATCGCGTCCAGATGGAACACCGAGAAAGGTTTGTTTTCGTCATCTGTAATATTCTGACGGCCAGCTGTGCGCCCCGCGTCGGCAGACATGCTTGTAATGTGGAAATTATTGCATTTTTAGGACTAAGCAGTGAAAGAAAATGTTCGCGTCTGACAGGGGTAACTATACTCTTCAGAAGGGGGGGGGGTTATCCATGAGAGGGGTAACTATACTCTTCAGGGAGGGACGGGCAGCCCTGACAGAGGTAACTATATTCTTCAAGGGGGAGGGGACAGCCCTGTGATGATTGCTCTCCAGTTGCCACGGCATATGGCAACAATTACGACCATAATCCCAGTTCGAATATCGTTTTGACCGCAATCTCTGTATGGTAAATACAGGCTCAAACGTCAGGTTATTTGTTTATTAAATACTTTTCCCAGTGTTAAATGTAAATCATTGGACAGACATTAACTTTTCAAGAATAACAAAAATAAATAAATAAAAATCAATATATATTCCGAGTAGCAAAGTAGTCGACAGCCTTCAAAATCCTGTATTGTAATATAACTATTGCTAACAACGCTCCAACAACAACGACCCCACTGGACAAAATCCCTCGCCGGCGTAAATCTTTATGTATCATTCAAGATAGAGAGAATATTATGCAAATGTAAGATGTGCTGGGGAGGAAATATCTGCCAATATCGCCCCTTCCTGTAGCGAGCCAAGTGTAATAACCTGCCTTAAAGGTTGCGCAACACCCTGGACACGTCATCTTGGTTCTTAGAGCCCTTCATCCTCCATGTTCTTGAGCCCTTCATCCTGCATGTTCTTGAGTCCTTCATCCTGCACGTTCTTGAGTCCTTCATCCTGCATGTTCTTGAGTCCTTAATCCTACATGTTCTTGAGTCCTTCATCCTACATGTTCTTGAGTCCTTCATCCTGCATGTTCTTATAGTCCTTCATCCTGCATGTTCTTAGAGCCCTTCATCCTGCATGTTCTTGAGTCCTTAATCCTGCATGTTCTTAGAGTCCTTCATCCTGCATGTTCTTAGAGCCCTTCATCCTGCATGTTCTTAGAGCCCTTCATCCTGCATGTTCTTGAGTCCTTCATCCTACATGTTCTTGAGTCCTTCATCCTGCATGTTCTTAGAGCCGTTCATCCCGAATGTTCTTGAGTCCTTCATCGTGCACGTTCTGGAGCCGTTTGCCGTTCCGTAAAAAAAACAACCTCGTAACCTAAACCATATACATTCGAACCCAACCATCCCACCTAACCGACCGAGTGAACCGTTATTTTGAACCAACTGACCGAGTGAACCGTTATTTTGAACCAACTGACCGAGTGAACCGTTATTTTGAACCAACCGACCAAGCGAACCTGGTTACTTATTTTGGTAAGTTGCATTTGCAACTTTGCTTACTATGACGTAAACTAAGCGACCTATTATTATAGGTTGATGATAGGTTGTTCCCATCAGGATGAGATTTACCCGCCAAACGGTTGTGTTTGTGTGGGACTCTCATGGCGCCCAGCGCGCGCCATCAACGGTCGGCATTCGTGGGCTTCGCGGTGGCGGGCTTCTGTTTGTCAGGCTTCTTGGGGATGGAGTATGTTTACATCTTGCGGAGCTGTAAACACTCACTTGGACCAGAAGATGTATCACAGCCTGTCTCTCCTTCCTCTCTCCTGGAGTACCTATTGTGTCTCCTGTCCGTCTATACCCGTCTTCCATCTGCCCGTCTGAGCGTATAAATGTCTCCTGTCGTCATGTCTGACCCTCCACCCGTCTTCTGTATGGTTCTGTCTCTTTCTAATATTTGGTGTCAACCGGTAGGCATGTTTGCAAATGGTTAGCTTTACCCTGAGTGGTGTTCGTTCAGTCTGATTTGTTTACCTGCAAGTCTTGCAACGTCACCAACTCTTGCAACGTCACTAAGTCTTTGCCAACATAGCCCTTCACTCTACCGATACATCAACATCGGAAACCACTCTCTGCCCTTCACTCTGCCAGTTCTCACTAATTCTACTTGATCTGAACTTACCTACATACCATAAAAGACACTAATAATACCAGAGCCATTCCTTAAATCATCCTTATTCCTTGTTACAGCCAACTACCGCCATTTGCGGCTCAAGGTAATTTTCACAAGTATAATCTGAGGTATAATTGCGACAGTAATTGTGTATATACAGTAGCCATAATGGCAACCGCTGCAATAATTAGAGGCGGTAATTGGTGCAGAGAAAGCAGTTCCACAGACCAAAGCGGCATAGTCCTCTCCACACAAACTACAGTATTGCCTGTTTATAAACAAATGCTATCACAGGAGGCCCGTAGAATTCCTGATTGTGAGGCAGAGACAAAGAAAACGGCAAAAGACACATAAAAAAACGAAAATCAGACAGGGACTGATACAAAGTGTACAAAAAGACAGCAAGAACCCAAGAGCAGAACACAAAACAGAATGTTAGTTAAACACAGATTGCTTAATATAATTGCAATGCACCTGGATAATAAATGCAATATTTACACTGCTGTTAATATGTAGACGCACACATATAAAGAGATTATGGCTGGTCTGTTTGTATTCAACAATGCTCGAAAATTGCATGACCCCAGTCAGCCTCTCTATAAGTCTCTCGCTCTCGAGAACAAGTTGCTGAACAAATAGGGTTATTTGTAACAACCAGAGAAAGATGGTCCCTTTGAGCGGTCGGAGTAATTCCAAAACTTGTTGGAATTATCTTCCAACTATGCTGTCTCTTCAGCACTTCATAAATCTTGCAAAGGTATATCAATAATACAAAAGTATTAATTGAAAATGTAGAGTCCCCTGCATTGGTACAGAAAAGCACATTTCTAACTTACAAACTTTAATTTAGTAAAGTGTGCAAATAAATAATATTAATAACAAAATAATAAAAGCAAACGTAATAACAATTAACACCTCACTGCAGGTTCAAGTCCATATTTTACATAGATTCAGAGAATCAATGCAACAAGTGCAGTTATTCACATGACCTTCCCATTCAGAACAGCCGGCGTCTCGATAATTGTTTTTCCGGCAGCAGCCGTGGAAAGGTGTCAGGAACTCTCAGTGGTTTGTGAAATCATCCAGTTAGTCCAAAAAAAGGTTTTCCAATGTCAAGAAACTGTCGTACTAAAGTGCCTAGCTTATCCTAACTTACCAGAGGACCTAAAACAGAAAATGGGACAATATATCAATTTCGCGAGTCGCTTCGATTTTCAAGTACGACAATTTTTGGTCTTAGGTGGCGTATACGTCAAAATGTGACGTTCTTTTAGCCCATCAGCCTGACTGAAACTGTGATTTGCTGTAAGTCGAAGGATGGAGAGATGTGTAATCATTTAATCATTGTCTATTCTCATGATAACTCTGAAGATATGGTAGAATTATGAATCTTTCGTTACACTCCATTCTTTTAGAAACATTGCATATGACTTCCTGTTAGATAGATAACCTCTTATCCAACGAAGAAATCACCCTCCAAAATTCATGTTGGTTTTCAATATAAACGGCACACTTAGGTCCACAAAAAATAGTTTATGACTCACCGAGGGTGAGGAAGCTGATAATAAAATGATGCACACTCCTTCTCACGGCTGAAACCACATACCTGGAGGGGAGATAATGTCTCATATTCTGTGGGGGAAGAGACGATTTAGAACCATCCTTTCGAGTCTTGCAAAGACAACTAGTAAGGCAAATTGAGCGGAAAGCATTCCGCGAGTTAGGCTTGAGAATGGGGACAGACCAAATGAGGCTGTTGGTTCATGCGTTATGAAGCTCCCCAACAACATAGCTAAAGTTATTCGAAGTCAAAGAGTTCCTGGAAATAGATGAAATGACTCAATATATACCTAGCCTTCCTGGTAGATGTGGTTTTACCTTTATACAGGACCGAGTGGAGTCCAAATCAAGTGAATAACATGTTGCAATCTTCTTACGGGAAATGAAGTCAATGAACCATTCTATACCAAATGAACAAATCCACAAGGGCCGTGACGAGGATTCGAACCTACGTCCGAGAGGATCCCAGACGCTGCCTGAATCGACTGAGCTACATGATGAAAGAATTGCAACCAGAAATTCTACTGAATTTACTTGGATCCTGCAGCCTCTCCGAGACAAGGATGTTACACAATTCCCCCATGCACTCCAGCTATGTCAATAGGCATCATTGATTGCATCACGCTATTG
>WNGS01005641.1:12094030-12113515 GCA_020271785.1 Procambarus virginalis
CAGTTGGGGGCCTCGCGGCTGAGTGAACAACGGTCGGGGGTCGTAGTCCTAAGGGCCCCCCCCCCCGGGTTCGATTTCCGGCCGAGGGGAAACATATGGGCAGAGTTTCTTTCACCCTGATGTCCTATTCACCTAGCAGTAAATAGGTACCTGGGAGTTAGACCGCTGCTACGGGCTGCTTCCTGGGGGTGTGTAACAAAAAGGAGGCCTGGTCGAGGACCGGGCCGTGGGAACGCTAAGCCCCGAAATCATCTCAAGATAACCATTAGTGTTAATAGCGAATGACCAAAAATATATATACGAATAAGATTGAGCGATATAGAGTCGCCTCTATTCAGCCGTCCTCCTAAGACTTCCCCAACGTCTAGAAACTGTCGTACTAAAGTGCCCTTATCCTAACCAACCAGAGGACCCAAAACAGAAAACGGGACAGTAAAATGTCAATTTCGCGAGTCGCTGCCATTTTCTACTACGACGATTTTTGGCCCCTTAGATGGAGTATACGTCAAAATGCGACGTTCTATTACAAGCACGGGTTGGCTCTATGGGGTAAACAAACCTTCCGTGTCTCCACTGCTCCTATGCACTCTCTGTACTACACATTCTCTCAAGCGACTTGAGAATGGTCCAGGACAGCCCGAAACGTCGTCGTCCCTTCAACTTCTAGTGTGTGGTCTGGTCAACATACTTCAGCCACGTTATTGTGACTCATCGCCTGCACTCTCTGTAAGTGTATTGTGTATCAGATTGTATTATTACAGAAATTTTGCTGTTTTATTATGCAATGGAGTAGTGCCTTGAAGGGTTACAGAAGCCGGATACAGACAGTGAGACTGGGATTACAGCTGCTTAACTCGTGACGGATAGGGGGAAAAGCTGAGGCAGAGGATAGGGAAGGGAGGGAAGGGAACTGGGAACTATTAAGGGGAAAGCGCCAAGCCATTACGACTATATAGCACTGGGAAGGGGTCAGGATAAGGATTTGGGATGGGACGGGGGGGGAGGAATGGTGCCCAACCAACTGGACGGTCGGGGATTGAACGCCGACCTGCATGACGCGAGACCGTCGCTCTACCGTCCAGCCCAAGTGGTTGGACGGAAGGGAAGGGAGGGAAAGGATAGAATCCCCCTCTCCCTCGTCTTCCCTACCCTCTCTATTCAACCCAGAGGGTAGAGAGGGCGGGGGGATAGGAGAAAAGGGTAGGGGGGAAAGGGTAGGTGAAAATCAGGATAAGGTAGGAGGATAGGGTAAAGGTAAAAGAGCTATCAACCTTTACCTTTACCCTAAGGGCAAAGGAGGATAAGCTAAAAAGAGGGAGTTTAGGAGAGGAGAAGTAATCAGACTTCAAGACAGGAGGATGAAAGGGAATAGAACATAACGAATGACGTGAAAGAGGGTTCATTCATCTGGGCTGTAGGAGACTCGAACCTGGACCCCCCACCCCCACCCAAGCGTGCTAGGCCGCTTGGGATCCTCTATCAATTTTTATTTTAGAAAAGAGGTTGAGTGTCAGCGACACAAGAGGAATAAGAGAGAGAGAATGGGATAAACAGAGCGGCGGTAAGAGCTCTTTCTCCTCATTTCCCATCTCCGTTAAAAATAGCCAATCTAACCAGGAACGCATGAACCCAAGCAACCCACCTAACCTAACCAACATATTCATAGAAAACGTGGATATTTGTGAGCCGTTACTGCGCCATTTATTCGGTGGGAACCAAAACGTACATAATGAGACGTGTTAGGTGAGAGAACATGGCAGGCCTTAAGATCCCCTATACCCCATCACATTTACATAAAATCCCCCCCCCTCACATTTACATAAAATCCCCCCCCCTCACATTTACATAAAATCCCCCCCCCCTCACATTTACATAAAATCCCCCCCCCCCCCTCACATTTACATAAATCCCCCCCCCCCTCTTACATTTATACAAGATCCCTTTGACATTTACATTACCACTTTTGATACGATTTAAAACGCTAATTTGTGAAGAGACGATCAACGACTCTTGGAATATTAAGGTCCTTCACATACACGTGTGTAGTTGAACAAGCATTTAGATAAGTTGCTTAACTCGCTCCCAATTAAGTTTTCGATTCTGGTAATGACAAGACCCACTTGCTGTTATTGCGACTCTCTTACGTAATTAATACACCGTACTTTCCGTGTAAAAAATTTCCCAAATGAACTACCATTAATGAATCAAGTTTTTTCTTGCAGGCGATGAGTCACAATAACGTGGCTAAAGTATGTTGACCAGACCACACACTAGAAGGTGAAGGGACGACGACGTTTCGGTCCGTCCTGGACCATTCTCAAGTCGATTATTCTCACAATCGACTTGAGAATGGTCCAGGACGGACCGAAACGTCGTCGTCCGTTCACCTTCTAGTGTGTGGTCTGGTCAACAAGTTTTTCTTTGTTATTTGATTAAACTTGATGAAGTATATCTCTGTAGCTCATGGGTTATTTGAGGATTATTTTCGTGGTTTTGTTTTGTATCTATATGCCCTCCTGTAGGCGTTCTTGTAGGCGTTGCTGTATAATTAATAACTCAAGTCTATCCTGCAAATACGACTCAGTATCTTTTTGCAGCTGTTGGTTAAACGTAAATAGATACACTGTTCTAGCTGGGGGAAAGATATCGTTTTGTATTGTTACACTGCTTTAGACGATAGGTTAAAAAAAAAAACGTGGAAAATTAATAGGTCACAGATAGGATACTTCCTTCCCGCCGCCACTTCCAGCTTAGTCTATAATACATCCCACCATCCTCCAGTTAGTCTTTGATACACCCTACCATCCTCCAGTTAGTCTTTGATACACCCTACCATCCTCCAGCTTAGTCTTTGATACACCCTACCATCCTCCAGCTTAGTCTTTGATACATCCTATCATCCTCCAGTTAGTCTTTCATACACCCTAACCATCCTCCAGTTAAGTCTTTGATACACCCTACCATCCTCCAGCTTATCTTTGATACATCCTCCACCTAGCAGAATATATAACTCACCGCTCACCCCCAGCCACTTCGATTAGGCAACAGCTAATTTCCCCTCATCCATATGGTTATAATTGTGCAGCTTGTGCTAACCTGTTCCCACTTCCCCTCTGCCTCCATTGCTGGGTGATTCAACCTAATGTGTTTTAGCGTCAGCATAATAATTTCTCTAAATGAACTTTGGGCAGCTCATTTCCATTTCCTTTCCAACACTAAATATAGAAGGCGATTTCATCTTCAGAGTCTTTGATCACTTTCAGTCATCTGAGGTTATCTTGAGATGATTTCGGGGCTTTAGTGTCCCCCGGCCCGGTCCTCGACCAGGCTCCACCCCAGGAAGCAGCCCGTGACAGCTGACTAACACCCAGGTACCTATTTTACTGCTAGGTAACAGGGGCATAGGTGAAAGAAACTCTGCCCATTGTTTCTCGCCGGCGCCTGGGATCGAACCCAGACCACAGATCACAAGTCCAGAAGCTTCTCAGCTCGGCCGATCACTCCCGTCATAGTCACTTATTTCGTCATAGAAAGTCAAGAGTCACTTTTAGTCACAGTCAATAATGTTTTATTCATCTATACATCAACAATTTGAAAGTACGCTAAATTATAATGCATTGAATTTGTCTAAATTTCACCTACTGTTTTAACAGGGTGAATTTATACAGAAATGCAGCAATAAAACATATTTCAATATAATTTCGGCCAAAAAGGATAAAATACACATGCAATACAATATGTCACTAGAAAATTTATACGTCATACAGTCCTCATATTTTGGGAAAATCAGTAAGCATCATTTCCCACCAAAACGTGACCATAGCATATATACGTGTCATTGTCGACTGTATATTATCACCCTTACCCACACCCAACTCAAGGCCCAAAATCCCACACGGTCTGAACAGAAATGAAACAAGGTTGTAGTTTAGCCGTCAGAGCATTATCAACTTTTGGTGTGTCTCATTTAAGGCTCAGTATTCCCAGGAAGGTTCAGGCGGACTGGACTCGCTACACTAACACGACTTAGCCTCATACTCCCCATGTTTATGGCCGAGGGCTGGCCAGCCAGCAGCCTCCCTTCTCTCTGTCTCTAATTCCCATTCTCGGGGGACAGGAAGCCTGTATGTGTGTGTGTGTGTATATAGTAACAGAGGCTGCATTAAACGCGCGAGTCATAGATCGTTCAGAACTCTTAAGTGACTCGATTAGGATTCGAACCCATGCCGCTCAGGATTACGCCTAAACGTACATGGATTGTCCTGTAACCATCACACCAATGACAGTCTAGACTAAATCATCCACCACTGACAGTCTAGACTATCATTGGTGAGGTGGTCACATTGTGTATGTTTAGGGTGATCTTGAGTGGCCTGGGTTCGAATCCTGGCCAGGTCATCTAGAGTTCTTAAACACTCGCACGTTTAATATAGTTTCTATATATATATATATATATATTATATATATATATATGGTCTACTACCATAATTTTTTTTAGGTACAAATAAACAATATTTGGTTGAAGATACTAACAATCTTTCTCACAATTTAATGAATCTTTTACTAGTTACTAAAATAATAGTAACGGATAGTTACGCGAAGAATAAAGTGTACAAGCGGATGAATTAGCATAATATGGGTATATTAATAGGGCCTTCTGCATATTGCCTCTAGATGGGTGACATGATTGATGGGTACAAGTGGATAAAAGGGTAGAAAAGAGGGAGAAAGAATAGAGTAGTCACACAGCACCGCTCCTGTGCCAGGCAAGTCCACTACGGGCTCACCATAGCCCGTGCTACTTGGAACTTTTGTTCTGAGTAGCTGAATCTAAAACTACTGGGGTATATATTCGACATTAGGTGAGACATTGTAAATACCGGTGTGAGAGAGACATTAGTAAATACCGGTGTGAGAGAGACATTAGTAAATACCGGTGTGAGAGAGACATTAGTAAATACCGGTGTGAGAGAGACATTAGTAAATACCGGTGTGAGAGAGACATTAGTAAATACCGGTGTGAGAGAGACATTAGTAAATACCGGTGTGAGAGACATTAGTAAATACCGGTGTGAGAGAGACATAGTAAATACCGGTGTGAGTGAGACATTAGTAAATACCGGTGTGAGAGAGACATTAGTAAATACCGGTGTGAGAGAGACATTAGTAAATACCGGTGTGAGAGAGACATTAGTAAATACCGGTGTGAGAGAGACATTAGTAAATACCGGTGTGAGACATTGTGCTGTTGACTTGCTTCTTACATATAGTTTACTGCATTCTTCTGCAGTTTACTTCACTTCAAAGTGTCAGTTAATGGTTGGCTCAGCATGGGTGGAAATAAATAGGAGATACTGTATGGCCCCCAAAAAGCCTTCTGCGATGATATTATATATTCAATATACAATCTTCTGACTAGACATAATTTAAAAAAAATGGAAATATATGAAAAATGGGATTAAATTTGTAATCATTGAAAATTAGGGATGACAAAAGGGTGCTGTTTAATTTCCATGGTAAAAAATCAGGGGCCAGAACGGTGCCGTCGGAAAAAGTAAAATGACTCTGATTTGGCCCAATTTACACTACTATGGGAAGCACTACCAGCGTGATGGGAGGTGAAGGGAAGCACTACCAGTGTGATGGGAGGTGAAGGGAAGCAGTCTCCAGGATACCACAGAAGCATTATGCCTTCTCAGTGATAGACCTTCACATAAATCCCCTCGACCGAGTTTTCTAGTGGAATTTAAGACCATCTGGAGTAGACATGAAAGGTTCCAATTCCTTCCCCTCCGGGAAGACCCCCAACAAGAAGACTACACAAGGTGTTATGAGCCTCAGAGGAGGATTTAATGCCAAGTACAAATTTGGGAACCTGTTTTTGGCGACTTAAAAAGAGCAAGATCTGCGGATCGCGTCCAGATGGAACACCGAGAAAGGTTTCTTTTCGTCATCTGTAATATTCTGACGGCCAGCTGTGCGCCCCGCGTCGGCAGACATGCTTGTAATGTGGAAATTATTGCATTTTTAGGACTAAGCAGTGAAAGAAAATGTTCGCGTCTGACAGGGGTAACTATACTCTTCAGAAGGGGGGGGGGTTATCCATGAGAGGGGTAACTATACTCTTCAGGGAGGGACGGGCAGCCCTGACAGAGGTAACTATATTCTTCAAGGGGGAGGGGACAGCCCTGTGATGATTGCTCTCCAGTTGCCACGGCATATGGCAACAATTACGACCATAATCCCAGTTCGAATATAGTTTTGACCGCAATCTCTGTATGGTAAATACAGGCTCAAACGTCAGGTTATTTGTTTATTAAATACTTTTCCCAGTGTTAAATGTAAATCATTGGACAGACATTAACTTTTCAAGAATAACAAAAATAAATAAATAAAAATCAATATATATTCCGAGTAGCAAAGTAGTCGACAGCCTTCAAAATCCTGTATTGTAATATAACTATTGCTAACAACGCTCCAACAACAACGACCCCACTGGACAAAATCCCTCGCCGGCGTAAATCTTTATGTATCATTCAAGAGAGAAGGAGAGAATATTATGCAAATGTAAGATGTGCTGGGGAGGAAATATCTGCCAATATCGCCCCCTTCCTGTAGCGAGCCAAGTGTAATAACCTGCCTTAAAGGTTGCGCAACACCCTGGACACGTCATCTTGGTTCTTAGAGTCCTTCATCCTCCATGTTCTTGAGCCCTTCATCCTGCACGTTCTAGAGCCGTTCATCCTGCACGTTCTTGAGTCCTTCATCCTGCATGTTCTTAGAGCCCTTCACCCTGCATGTTCTTAGAGCCCTTCATCCTGCATGTTCTTGAGTCCTTAATCCTGCATGTTCTTGGAGCCCTTCATCCTGCATGTTCTTGAGTCCTTAATCCTACATGTTCTTGAGTCCTTCATCCTACATGTTCTTGAGTCCTTCATCCTGTATGTTCTTGAGCCCTTCATCCTGCATGTTCTTGAGTCCTTCATCCTGCATGTTCTTAGAGCCCTTCATCCTGCATGTTCTTAGAGCCCTTCATCCTGCATGTTCTTGAGTCCTTAATCCTACATGTTCTTGAGTCCTTCATCCTGCATGTTCTTAGAGCCGTTCATCCCGAATGTTCTTGAGCCCGTCATCCTGCACGTTCTTGAGTCCTTCATCGTGCACGTTCTGGAGCCGTTTGCCGTTCCGTAAAAAAAACAACCTCGTAACCTAAACCATATACATTCGAACCCAACCATCCCACCTAACCGACCGAGTGAACCGTTATTTTGAACCAACTGACCGAGTGAACCGTTATTTTGAACCAACCGACCAAGCGAACCTGGTTACTTATTTTGGTAAGTTGCATTTGCAACTTTGCTTACTATGACGTAAACTAAGCGACCTATTATTATAGGTTGATGATAGGTTGTTCCCATCAGGATGAGATTTACCCGCCAAACGGTTGTTTGTGCGGGACTCTCATGGCGCCCAGCGCGCGCCATCAACGGTCGGCATTCGTGGGCTTCGCGGTGGCGGGCTTCTGTTTGTCAGGCTTCCTGGGGATGGAGTGTGTTTACATCTTGCGGAGCTGTAAACACTCACTTGGACCAGAAGATGTATCACAGCCTGTCTCTCCTTCCTCTCTCCTTGAGTACCTATTGTGTCTTCTGTCCGTCTATACCCGTCTTCCATCTGCCCGTCTGAGCGTATAAATGTCTCCTGTCGTCATGTCTGACCCTCCACCCGTCTTCTGTATGGTTCTGTCTCTTTCTAATATTTGGTGTCAACCGGTAGGCATGTTTGCAAATGTTTAGCTTTATCCTGAGTTGTGTTTTTTTTTTTAGATATATACAAGAGTTGTTACATTCTTGTACAGCCACTAGTACGCGTAGCGTTTCGGGCAGGTCCCTGGAATACGATCCCCGCCGCGAAGAATCGTTTTTTCATCCAAGTACACATTTTACTGTTGCGTTAAAAAGAGGCTACAGTTAAGGAATTGCGCCCAGTAAATCCTCCCCGGCCAGGATACGAACCCATGACATAGCGCTCGCGGAGCGCCAGGCGAGTGTCTTACCACTACACCACGGAGACTGTGTTCGTTCAGTCTGATTTGTTTACCTGAAAGTCTTGCAATGTCACCAACTCTTGCAACGTCACTAAGTCTTTACCAACATAGACCTTTACTCTACCGATACATCAACATCGGAAACCACTCTCTGCCCTTCACTCTGCCAGTTCTCACTAATTCTACTTGATCTGAACTTACCTATATACCATAAAAGACACTAATAATACCAGAGGCCATTCCTTAAATCATCCTTATTCCTTGTTACAGCCAACTACCGCCATTTGCGGCTCAAGGTAATTTTCACAAGTATAATCTGAGGTATAATTGCGACAGTAATTGTGTATATAACAGTAGCCATAATGGCAACCGCTGCAATAATTAGAGGCGGTAATTGGTGCAGAGAAAGCAGTTCCACAGACCAAAGCGGCATAGTCCTTTCCACACAAACTACAGTATTGCCTGTTTATAAACAAATGCTATCACAGGAGGCCCGTAGCCTGATTGTGAGGCAGAGACAAAGAAAACGGCAAAAGACACATAAAAAAAAACGAAAATCAGACAGGGACTGATACAAAGTGTACAAAAAAAGACAGCAAGAACCCAAGAGCAGAACACAAAACAGAATGTTAGTTAAACACAGATTGCTTAATATAATTGCAATGCACCTGGATAATAAATGCAATATTTACACTGCTGTTAATATGTAGACGCACACATATAAAGAGATTATGGCTGGTCTGTTTGTATTCAACAATGCTCGAAAATTGCATGACCCCAGTCAGTCTCTATAAGTCCTCTCTCTAACCCATAGCCCGTGCTACTTGGAACTTTGTTCCAGGTAGCGACTAACAACAACGACATCTCTCTCGAGAACAATTGCTGAACAAATAGGTTATTTGTAACAACCAGAGAAAGATGGTCCCTTGAGCGGTCGGAGTAATTCCAAACTTGTTGGAATTATCTTCCAACTATGCTGTCTCTTCAGCACTTCATAAATCTTGCAAAGGTATATCAATAACACAAAAGTATTAATTAAAAATGTAGAGTCCCTGCATTGGTACAAAAAGCACATTTCTAACTTACAAACTTTATTTAGTAAAGTGTGCAAATAAATATATATAATATAACAAAATAATAAAAGCAAACGTAATAACAATTAACACCTCACTGCAGGTTCAAGTCCATATTTTACATAGATTCAGAGAATCAATGCAAGAAGTGCAGTTATTCACACGACCTTCCCATTCGAACAGCCGACGTCCCGATAATTGTTTTTCCGGCAGCAGCCGTGGAAAGGTGTCAGGAACTCTCAGTGGTTTTGTGAAATCATCCAGTTAGTCCAAAAAAGGTTTTCCAATGTCAAGAAACTGTCGTACTAAAGTGCCTAGCTTATCCTAACTTACCAGAGGACCTAAAACAGAAAATGGGACAATATATCAATTTCGCGAGTCGCTTCGATTTTCAAGTACGACAATTTTTGGTCTTAGGTGGCGTATACGTCAAAATGTGACGTTCTTTTAGCCCATCAGCCTGACTGAAACTGTGATTTGCTGTAAGTCGAAGGATGGAGAGATGTGTAATCATTTAATCTTTGTCTATTCTCATGATAACTCTGAAGATATGGTAGAATTATGAATCTTTCGTTACACTCCATTCTTTTAGAAACATTGCATGACTTCCTGTTAGATAGATAACCTCTTATCCAACGAAGAAATCACCCTCCAAAATTCATGTTGGTTTTCAATATAAACGCACACTTAGGTCCACAAAAATAGTTTATGACTCACCGAGGGTGAGGAAGCTGATAATAAAATGATGCACACTCCTTCTCACGGCTGAAACCACATACCTGGAGGGGAGAAATGTCTCATATTCTGTGGGGGAAGAGACGATTTAGAACCATCCTTTCGAGTCTTGCAAAGACAACTAGTAAGGCAAATTGAGCGGAAAGCATTCCGCGAGTTAGGCTTGAGAAGGGGGAACCAAATGAGGCTGTTGGTTCATGCGTTATGAAGCTCCCCAACAACATAGTTAAAGTTATTCCAAATCAAAGAGTTCCGGAAATAGATGAAATCAACTCATATATATCTAGCCTTCCTGGTAGATGTGGTTTTACCTTTATACAGGACCGAGTGAGTCCAAATCAAGTGAATAACATGTTGCAATCTTCTTACNTGGTGGGTGTGGCTCCTGGTGTGTGTGGTGGGTGTGGCTCCTGGTTGTGGTGTGGTGGTGTGGGGGTGTGTGAATATGGCTCCGTTCCACCCACTTTACACCCCACGCTCGATCACCTAATACACCCAAAGATACATACACATTCTCACGTCACACTTTGTCACACTAAGCTCGATTCCCTCTTCTAATCTTCCTCTTTGTCTAAATGATCCCCTTCACCCGCTTCTTCTTCCCTTCCCTCTTTATCACTCTTTCTTTCATCAAGTATTCACGTTCATCTCGTCGTTCGAGGCAGACACGTACCAACCACGTAACTACAACGTTACTTGATCTAACACGTTGATAACGTTAAAACACGTAACGGGTCTTTTATAAAACGCTGTAACTGGGTTTTGTTTTTGTTTTGGGGTCTTTTCTGACCTTATGTGGAAGGGAGTGTATCTTGTATGGAAGGAGGTGTATCTTGTATGGAAGGGAGGTGTATCTTGTATGGAAGGAGGTGTATCTTGTATGGAAGGGAGGTGTATCTTGTATGAAAGGGATATGTACCTTGTATGGACAGTAGGGGACAGTAGGTACGCTACTGTACCGTCTATGGTGGGACAGGGGCCGACGTACCCCTCAAAGGGACGGAAATTTGGTGGGAGGGGATACATCAGTATGCATTAGAGGAGAGAGGAAATTTGGCGCGGCTTAGATGGAAAAGTTGATGAACCTTGTGTAAGGGAGGCAGGGGGGGGGGCTGTGGGGGGAAGGTGACGGTGGTTGAACGAACACACACACACACACACACACACACACCAAACACACAAACACCACACACACACACACACACAAACACACACACACACACACACACACACACACACACACACACACACACACACACACACACACACAAACACACACACACACACACACACACACACACACACACACACACACACACACACACACACACACACACTGTCAGCTGGCCAACATACGAACGGCATTCAGAAACTTGTGTAAAGAATCATTCAGAACTTTGTATACCGCATATGTCAGACCAATCCTGGAGTATGCAGCCCCAGCATGGAGTCCATATCTAGTCAAGGATAAGACTAAACTGGAAAAGGTTCAAAGGTTTGCCACCAGACTAGTACCCGAGCTGAGAGGTATGAGCTACGAGGAGAGACTACGGGAATTAAACCTCATTTCGCTGGAAGACAGAAGAGTTAGGGGGGACATGATCATCACATTCAAGATTCTGAAGGGAATTGATAGGGTAGATAAAGACAGGTTATTTAACACAAGGGGCACACGCACTAGGGGACACAGGTGGAAACTGAGTGCCCAAATGAGCCACAGAGATATTAGAAAGAACTTTTTTAGCGTCAGAGTGGTTGACAAATGGAATGCATTAGGAAGTAATGTGGTGGAGGCTGACTCCATACACAGTTTCAAGTGTAGATATGATAGCGCCCAATAGGCTCAGGAACCTGTACACCTGTTGATTGACGGTTGAGAGGCGGGAACAAAGAGCCAGAGCTCAACCCCCGCAAACACAACTAGATGAGTACACACACACACACACACATTCATTATACCTACATCATACCCTATGTTAATCACAAAAGAAACAATGACAAACAGAACAAGACATTCCATATAGGAAAGTCTAATAAGCAGGAAGAAAGTCTGCTGGGAAAGAAAGCAGGTGTGAAGGAGGTGAAGGAGGGGGGGGGCGGGGGTGAAATTAGTGAACCCTTGTGAGGAGAAAATCCAGGTATACCTTATGAGGGGGAAAAGTTATTACGCCTTAAAGAGAAAAGTTTGTTCCTTGTGAAATATATCTGGGTGGTTATGGCGCCTTGGGTGACCCCTAGGACGCTGGTTCGAGCCCCGTTCTACTCCATTAAGATTTGCTCGAAGGAGATTTTTTTTATATAATGTGAGAAAATAATGTGGGTACGTATTTCCGAAAGGGAAATTTTTTTTTTGCCCTTTTGGGGAATCATAAAACAGAAGTGATTGTGGATTGTGAAGTAACAATTATATATGTACCTTGCAGAGGAAAGGTTAATGACACTTGTTTAAAACATTAGTTTTTCTTAACTCTAAAGATAGCAGGATAGTCAGCCTTTTGGACTGATGACTAGGATAGCTTGGGATAATAGCTGTATATAGTCTAAGTTTCAGCTAAGTTTCCCAACCCAACGTTAACAGCATCAGCCAAGGTTAAGTACTCAACACCTGAAGCATCTTAATGGCCAGAAACTCATCTCTAAGTAACCAGCCTAAACATCTTTACGACCTAAGTGGCCAGTTTGATCTACTTTCCTCACTTGTATGAGTTATGGCCAGACAATTAGGAAAAGTTCAATTAGTGGTAATCTTCACAGCACCTTAATTAATAAGACGAAATGCAAATTTCTTTAAGGAATATAAATATATATATATATTCTTCAATGACAAATATCTTATTTTCCACTATTCCATGTAAGGACTCCTTACAAACGCAAAAAAATTATTAGCTATACCATTTCATTCGATGAAAACAACTTCAAGATGTAGCAATTTTCTCAAGTATAATTCACATATTGAACCCATTAGAACTGTATCACAGACCGAGAGTAATCTCACTATCCTCAGCTCACTCAGTCGTTTAAAACGTGATAGCGGGGAACCACACTTAAACAAATAACATGTTAAATATATATATCAAACAATGGGTTATTCGTAAGAATGCTTCCAATCAAAGAGGTAACTCGATGCACAAAAGAGGCGCCCAAACCCAGCTCACATACACAAGAGTCGCCCAAAACCCAGCTCACATACACAAAAGAGGCGCCCAAAACCCAGCTCACATACACAAAAGAGGCGCCCAAAACCCAGCTCACATACACAAAAGAGGCGCCCAAAACCCAGCTCATATACACAAAAGAGTCACCCAAAACCCAGCTCATATACACAAAAGAGTCACCCAAAACCCAGCTCATATACACAAAAGAGTCACCCAAAACCCAGCTCATATACACAAAAGAGTCACCCAAAACCCAGCTCATATACACAAAAGAGACACCCAAAACCCAGCTCACATACACAAAAGAGGCACCCAAAACCCAGCTCACATACACAAAAGAGGCGCCCAAAACCCAGCTCACATACACAAAAGAGGCACCCAAAATCGTGCTCACAAACAAACCACAAACCACGAGCCTAACAGCAAAGCAATGCACAAACCTGTACAGATCCTGTGAATTCACTCCACCAGTTAGTTATCCCCCCCCCCCACTTAAATTTCAGGTATAATATGTATACTACCCCCTTACAAGTTACAGCCCCGCTCCTGTGCCAGGTAAGTCCACAACGGGCTCACCATAGCCCGTGCTACTTGGATATTTTTGTTCCTAGTAGCTGAATCTAAAACAACCTGGCCCTTACATATCGCAAAAAGGCTCTAAAGGGCCATTAGGCCCATAGTTTGGGAACCGATGCTCCAAAATAAAGGCTTTTAAGGACTATCTTCCCAATAAATGTTCTGCACCTGATTACAGTTCTCCAATAGAGGTTGTACCAGACAATTCCCCAATAACAAGTCAATAACCACTTATGGACGACTCAAGAAACGCCTCCCAACCCACTACACCCGTTAGCTTGCCCGCCGCAACTGTCCAGTGCCACGGAGAAGTGCCAGCGGCAGTGCCTCGCGGAACTCATACCAAAGTAGAAGGTAACTCAGCCATCTTAAACGTGGTTAACACCTCCAGCCCAGAGACTCTAATGTGATTGGATGAGGGCTCAAGTTGCTTGACGCTAATTGGATGAAGTCCGCGCACTGTTGCCAAATTAGGGCATCTAACACTCCTTACGTAAGGAGTGAAGCTTGAAAATATGGATTTGTATTTATCAACTCTCATTACAATAATAATTACACCCCATTACAATGATAGTAATGGACTGTAGTGGATAGGTGGGCCTGCGGATTACATCCAAGCAACAGCCTGTTGGCCCAAGTTCTCACAAGTCAAGCCTGACCTCGGGCCGGGCTTGGGAAGTAGTAGAACTCCCAGAACCCCATCAAGCAGGTACAATCCAGATTCTAATCTAAGATACAATCTAAGACCATTCTCAGGCAATCATACTTGATGATAGGAAAATGATATCATCAACTTTGTATAAAGCATTGCTAATTCTGTCCACCAAGACACTATAAATAACAAAATCACCTGTGTGACAAGAGATGAGAGACGGGAATGTTATAGTCTCCACGATTTGCTTAATTTCTGGGTAACATCGGCCAGAGATACATATGTTTACACGGGATAATTGTAATGTTAGAGGAATATTTGATTTCACTTGATTCACAACAGACGTTCCTGGGACATTATGGGGGCAGCACTAATATTACATCAGCAAGCACACACACATGAGCAAACACACACACATCAGCAAGCGCACACACACATCAGCAAGCACACACACATCAGCAAGCACACACACATCAGCAAGCACACACACACATCAGCAAGCGCACACACCATCAGCAAGCACACACACATCAGCAAGCACACACACCAGGAATCCCTCAGGAATCTGTACACCAGTTGATTGACAGTTGAGAAGCGGGACCAAAGAGCCAGAGCTCAACCCCCGCAAGCACAATTAGATGAATACATCAGCAAGCACAAACACATTAATATGAAGACCAACTCACGCCAGGCGTGTGATATATGGGCAATAGTAGTTAAGAGGAGGGGCCCAGGAACTAGAGCTCAACACACACACACACACATTTGGGAGCCTCGCGGCTGAGTGAACAGCGGTCGGGGGTCGTAGTCCTAAGGTCCCTCCCCCCCGGGTTCGCTTTTCCGGCCGAGGGGGAACATATGGGCAGAGTTTCTTTCACCCTAATGCCCCTATTCACCTAGCATTAAATAGGTACCTGGGCGTTAGACAGCTGCTACGGGCTGCTTCCTGGGGGATGTGTAACAAAAAGGAGGCCTGGTCGAGGACCGGGCCGCGGGGACGCTAAGCCCCGAAAATCATCTCAAGATAACCTCAAGATAACCATTAGTGTTAATAGCGAATGACCAAAAATATATATACGAATAAGATTGAGCAGATATACAGTCGCCTCTATTCAGCCCGTCCTCCTAAAACTTCCCCAACGTCTAGAAACTGTCGTACTAAAGTGCCCTTATCCTAACCAACCAGAGGACCCAAAGCAGAAAACGGGACAGTAAAATGTCAATTTCGCGAGTCGCTGCCATTTTCTACTACGACGATTTTTGGCCCCTTAGATGGAGTATACGTCAAAATGCGACGTTCTATTACGAGCACGGGTTGGCTCTATGGGGTAAACAAACCTTCCGTGTCTCCACTGCTCCTATGCACTCATATGTAAGTGTATTGTGTATCAGATTGTATTATTACAGAAATTTTGTTGTTTTATTATGCAATGGAGTAGTGCCTTGAAGGGTTACAGAAGCCGGATACAGACAGTGAGACTGGGATTACAGCTGCTTCACTCGTGACGGATAGGGGGAAAAGCTGAGGCAGAGGATAGGGAAGGGAAGGGAACTGGGAACTATTAAGGGGAAAGCACCAAGTCATTACGACTATATAGCACTGGGAAGGGGTCAGGATAAGGATTTGGGATGGGACGGGGTGGAGGAATGGTGCCCAACCAACTGGACGGTCGGGGATTGAACGCCGACCTGCATGACGCGAGACCGTCGCTCTACCGTCCAGCCCAAGTGGTTGGACGGAAGGGAAGGGAGGGAAAGGATAGAATCCCCCTCTCCCTCGTCTTCCCTACCCTCTCTATTCAACCCAGAGGGTAGGGAGGGCGGGGGATAGGGGGAAAGGGTAGGTGAAAATCAGGATAAGGTAGGAGGATAGGGTAAAGGTAAAAGAGCTATCAACCTTTACCCTTACCCTAAGGGCAAAGGAGGATAAGCTAAAAAGAGGGAGTTTAGGAGAGGAGAAGTAATCAGACTTCCAGACAGGACGATGAAAGGGAATAGAACATAACGAATGACGTGAAAGAGGGTTCATTCACCTGGGCTGTAGGAGACTCGAACCTGGACCCCCCCCCCCCAAGCGTGCTAAGCCGCTTGGGATCCTCTATCAATTTTTATTTTAGAAAAGAGGTTGAGTGTCAGCGATACAAGAGGAATAATAGAGAGAGAATGGGATAAACAGAGCGGCGGTAAGAGCTCTTTCTCCTCATTTCCCATCTCCGTTAAAAATAGCCAACTTAACCAGGAACGCATGAACCCAAGCAACCCACCTAACCTAACCAACATATTCATAGAAAACGTGGATATTTGTGAGCCGCTACTGCGCCATTTATTCGGTGGGAACCAAAACGTACATAATGAGACGTGTTAGTTGAGAGAACATGGCAGGCCTTAAGATCCCCTACCCCATCACATTTACATAAAATCCCCCCCCCCCCCTCACATTTACATAAAATCCCCCCCCCCTCTCTTACATTTATACAAGATCCCTTTGACATTTACATTACCACTTTTGATACGATTTAAAACGCTAATTTGTGAAGAGACGATCAACGACTCTTGGAATATTAAGGTCCTTCACATACACGTGTGTAGTTGAACAAGCATTTAGATAAGTTGCTTAACTCGCTCCCAATTAAGTTTCCGATTCTGGTAATGACACTTGCTGTTATTGTGACTCTCTTACGTAATTAATGCACTGTACTTTCCGTGTAAAAAATTTCCCAAATGAACTACCATTAATGAATCAAGTTTTTCTTGCAGGCGATGAGTCACAATAACGTGGCTAAAGTATGTTGACCAGACCACACACTAGAAGGTGAAGGGACGACGACGTTTCGGTCCGTCCTGGACCATTCTCAAGTCGATTATTCTCACAATCGACTTGAGAATGGTCCAGGACGGACCGAAACGTCGTCGTCCGTTCACCTTCTAGTGTGTGGTCTGGTCAACAAGTTTTTCTTTGTTATTTGATTAAACTTGATGAAGTATATCTCTGTAGCTCATGGGTTATTTGAGGATTATTTTCGTGGTTTTGTTTTGTATCTATGTATATATGCCCTCCTGTAGGCGTTCTTGTAGGCGTTGCTGTATAATTAATAACTCAAGTCTATCCTGCAAATACGACACAGTATCTTTTTGCAGCTGTTGGTTAAACGTAAATAGATACACTGTTCTAGCTGGGGGAAAGATATCGTTTTTGTATTGTTACACTGCTTTAGACGATAGGTTAAAAAAAAAAACGTGGAAAATTAATAGGTCACAGATAGGATACTTCCTTCCCGCCGCCACTTCCAGCTTAGTCTATAATACATCCACCAGCTTAGTCTTTGATACACCCTGCCATCCTCCAGTTAAGTCTTTGATACACCCTACCATCCTCCAGTTAAGTCTTTGATACACCCTACCATCCTCCAGCTTAGTCTTTGATACATCCTCCAGCTTAAGTCTTTGATACACCCTAACATCCTCCAGCTTAGACTTTCATACACCCTACCATCCTCCAGCTTAGTCTTTGATACATCCTACCATCCTCCAGCTTAGACTTTCATACACCCTACCATCCTCCAGTTAAGTCTTTGTTACACCCTACCATCCTCCAGCTTAATCTTTGATACATCCTCCCATCCTCCAGACCTAGGCAGAATATATAACTCACCGCTCACCCCCAGCCAACTTCGATTAGGCAACAGGTTATTTCCCCTCATCCTATATGGTTATAAATTGTGCAGCTTGTGCTAACCTGTTCCCACTTCCCCTCTGCCTCCATTGCTGGGTGATTCAACCTAATGTGTTTTAGCGTCAGCATAATAATTTCTCTAAATGAACTTTGGGCAGCTCATTTTTCAATTTCCTTTCCAACAGACTAAATATAGAAGGCGATTTCATCTTCAGAGTCTTTGATCACTTTCAGTCATAGTCACTTTCGTCATAGAAAGTCAAGAGTCACTTTTAGTCACAGTCAATAATGTTTTATTCATCTATACATCAACAATTTGAAAGTACGCTAAATTATAATGCATTGAATTTGTCTAAATTTCACCTACTGTTTTAACAGGGTGAATTTATACAGAAATGCAGCAATAAAACATATTTCAATATAATTTCGGCCAAAAAGGATAAAATACACATGCAATACAATATGTCACTAGGAAATTTATACGTCATACAGTCCTCATATTTTGGGAAAATCAGTAAGCATCATTTCCCACCAAAACGTGACCATAGCATATATACGTGTCATTGTCGACTGTATATTATCACCCTTACCCACACCCAACTCAAGGCCCAAAATCCCACACGGTCTGAACAGAAATGAAACAAGGTTGTAGTTTAGCCGTCAGAGCATTATCAACTTTTGGTGTGTCTCATTTAAGGCTCAGTATTCCCAGGAAGGTTCAGGCGGACTGGACTCGCTACACTAACACGACTTAGCCTCATACTCCCCATGTTTATGGCCGAGGGCTGGCCAGCCAGCAGCCTCCCTTCTCTCTGTCTCTAATTCCCATTCTCGGGGGACAGGAAGCCTGTATGTGTGTGTGTATGTATATATAGTAACAGAGGCTGCATTAAACGCGCGAGTCATAGATCGTTCAGAACTCTTAAGTGACTCGATTAGGATTCGAACCCATGCCGCTCAGGATTACGCCTAAACGTACATGGATTGTCCTGTAACCATCACACCAATGACAGTCTAGACTAAATCATCCACCACTGACAGTCTAGACTATCATTGGTGAGGTGGTCACAGTATTGTGTATGTTTAAGGGTGATCTTGAGTGGCCTGGGTTCGAATCCTGGCCAGGTCATCTAGAGTTCTTAAACACTCGCACGTTTAATATAGTTTCTGCCATATATATAGCGATCTTTGATCTATATCTTTGGCTATACCATAATTTTTTTTAGGTACAAATAAACAATATTTGGTTGAAGATACTAACAATCTTTCTCACAATTTAATGAATCTTTTACTAGTTACTAAAATAATAGTAACGGATAGTTACGCGAAGAATAAAGTGTACAAGCGGATGAATTAGCATAATATGGGTATATTAATAGGGCCTTCTGCATATTGCCTCTAGATGGGTGACATGATTGATGGGTACAAGTGGATAAAAGGGTAGAAAAGAGGGAGAAAGAATAGAGTAGTCACACAGCACCGCTCCTGTGCCAGGCAAGTCCACTACGGGCTCACCATAGCCCGTGCTACTTGGAACTTTTGTTCTGAGTAGCTGAATCTAAAACTACTGGGGT
>WNGS01005641.1:12118521-12142103 GCA_020271785.1 Procambarus virginalis
CTCTATTCGCCATTCCGTAAAAATAGACTGTTTGATTAACTAGAAAAGTACGAGCCCAAAGAACCCTCCTAACCCATTGAGATCGATGCATAGAAAACGGCAGTATTACGGTGCTTGAATTTTTAATAGTACGTCGCAATATTTACGGATTGTTGATTACGTTATAAATGCGACATATTAAGTGTGAGGACAGGTTGGGCTGCTCTACCCCCCCTCCCCTATAGATTGGATTTGTTGACGGAATCGACCAATACGTTCAAAATACAACGCAATAGTAACAAATACATCACCGCAATAGTTACGTTATCCAAGCGTTGACCTCTATAACCCACTGTTTACTTTAGTCCTCACTGTATAAACACAGTTCACTGTAGTCATGTTGACTTACCAAATAAGGGATTTGCTTATCACGATCATGTATATAATATTAATAAAACATATAATATATATAATTAAGATTAGATAATATATATATTTTCAAAAATAAGGACCATGGAGGAACGTAGTTAAGGTCTGGTAATAATATGTATACAAATTTATGAAAAAGTAATCACAAGAGGCTTGTGTATTTAATTGTATTTTCCAGAAGGATTGAGCAGGGAAGGATGGGAAAATGAAGAGAGAGAGAGAGAGAGAGAGAGAGAGAGAGAGAGAGAGAGAGAGAGAGAGAGAAATAAAGATACGAGATATATACTGCAGCAAGTCCAGTGGAAGAGAGGGAGCATGAGATGTTCCCCTGGAGGGGGTTCTGGGAGTTGTTCTATTCCCCAAACCCGGTCCGAGGCCAGGCATGACTTGTGAGAGCTTGGTCCAACAGGCTGTTGCGCGGAGCGGTCTGCTAGCCCACGTATCCACGACAACCCTTGACTTAACTCTGGGTTTGTAACAAGGTTTGTAAATGCCTCCTGGCCCCTCCTGCCAGGAGGCCAGGCAGGAGGGGCAAGGCAGGAGGGCCAGGCAGGAGGCCAGGCAGGAGGCCAGGCAGGAGGCCAGGCAGGAGGCCAGGCAGGAGGGCCAGGCAGGAGGGCCAGGCAGGAGGCCAGGATGGAGGCCAGGCAGGAGGGGCAAGGCAGGAGGCCAGGCAGGAGGCCAGGCAAGAGGCCAGGCAGGAGGCCAGGATGGAGGCCAGGCAGGAGGGGCAAGGCAGGAGGCCAGGCAAGAGGCCAGGCAAGAGGGCCAGGCTGGAGTCCATGGAGGAGGCCAGGCAGGAGGCCAGGCAGACATCATGTTATTTTCTGCTGCCCAATCGAAAACTTTGTTGACATCTGCTTGTAATTTTGATGTTAGAAGGGAAGAAACCATCATGGGGTGATATGATAGCGAGTGAGGCAATAAAACATCTGATGTAGTGTGACGTACAATACAACTAGACCAGATATCATCATGACAACTGAAAGCAGCAGCACCACTCACTACAACTGTATTATAGTACTAACCACAGTCTATAATGTGTCATTAGCAAATGGGGAGTTGCTGAAAATCTGTAAGACTACGTATACAACAACACTAGGCCTTGAACTATAGACCGGCGGGTGGGTGGGTGGCATCTTTCTGGACTGCCAAAGAGAATTTGATATTGTCCTCGATAGAAAAAAAACATACTGGGATAACTGGGAATGGACAAGACTCGACCCCTGCTCTCTATAGGTCCCCCTTTTTCACCGTCGCCGCCTCCCAAGATTGATTTTCCATTCCCCCCAAGACGTCCCCTTCCTTCTC
Organism: Procambarus virginalis; assembly: GCA_020271785.1. Taxonomy (NCBI): domain Eukaryota; kingdom Metazoa; phylum Arthropoda; class Malacostraca; order Decapoda; family Cambaridae; genus Procambarus; species Procambarus virginalis. Next base: position 12,120,241 of record WNGS01005641.1, read on the forward strand.
TTTCCCCTCTCAAGGTTTCTTCCGGTGTCCCCTCTTGTCGCGTCCACTTCCCGCAGCCCCCTTCGACACCCCTTCCCTTAGATCCCCCCTCACCCCCTAGAACCCCCCCTCTCACTACCCCTCTAAGGGCAGATCACGGCTTTACGGGACACTTTACAAGTCTTTCATCCGAAATTAATTGAGAGAGTGTGAGGGCGATGGGCGGTTGACGCTGGTAACGACTGTTGGGTGTTGGTGGGGGAGGGTTGGTGGGGGAGAAGGTGGGGGGAGGGGGTGAGGGAGACGTCGCTTGGAGACATAGGGAGGAGAGAGAGTGGGGGGGGGGGGTGGAGGAGACTGAAAGAGGAGTTCAGTTTTTGCGGGGAAGAGAAAGATTTCTTCTCATTCCCCCGTCTCTCTTATTTTACCATCCTCTCTTTCTCAACCCTTCCTCCATTCCCCTCACTCCCTCCCTCCCTCTCTCAATCCCCCCCTCCCCCCCAGCTCACGCATCTCCTCCCTCCTGCTCCTCCTCAGCTTAGACACCAAAGCAACAGTGAGGACACATGGACCAGCAGAAGTAATGCGCCCACCACAAGTCTTTACTTAACCAGTAAATTAAGCATTAACCATAGCTCCTTTGGGCGTTAACCACACATTAAAGGATCGTAATCAGGGAAATATAATAATTCCCATTGTCGGGGACAGGAAGCCTGTATTTACGGGGACAGAAGCCTGTATTTACGGGGACAGGAAGCCTGTATTTACGTGGACAGGAAGCATGTATTTACGGGGACAGGAAGCCTGTATTTGCGGAGACAGGAAGCCTGTGTTTACGGGGATGGGAAGCCTGTATTTACGGGGACAAGAAGCCTGTATTTACGGGGACAAGAAGCCTGTATTTACGGGGACAGGAAGCCTGTATTTACGGGACAAGAAGCCTGTATTTACGGGGACAGGAAGCCTGTATTTACGGGGACAGGAAGCCTGTATTTACGGGGACAGGAAGCCTGTATTTACGGGGACAGGAAGCCTGTATTTACGGGGACAGGAAGCCTGTATTTACGGGGACAGGAAGCCTGTATTTACGGGGACAAGAAGCCTGTATTTACGGGGACAGGAAGCCTGTATTTGCGGAGACAGGAAGCCTGTGTTTACGGGGATGGGAAGCCTGTATTTACGGGGACAAGAAGCCTGTATTTACGGGGACAAGAAGCCTGTATTTACGGGGACAGGAAGCCTGTATTTACGGGGACAAGAAGCCTGTATTTACGGGACAGAAGCCTGTATTTACGGGGACAAGAAGCCTGTATTTACGGGGACAGGAAGCCTGTATTTACGGGGACAGGAAGCCTGTATTTACAGGGACAGGAAGCCTGTATTTACGGGGACAGGATAGCATGTATTTACAGGGACAGAAGCCTGTATTTACGGGGACAGGAAGCCTGTATTTACAGGGACAGGAAGCATGTATTTACAGGGACAGAAGCCTGTATTTACGGGGACAGGAAGCCTGTATTTACAGGGACAGGAAGCATGTATTTACAGGGACAGAAGCCTGTATTTACGGGGACAGGAAGCCTGTATTTACGAGGACAGAAAGCCTGTATTTACGGGGACAGGAAGCCTGTATTTACGGGGACAGGAAGCCTGTATTTACGGGGACAGGAAGCATGTATTTACGGAGACAGGAAGCATGTATTTACGGGGACAGGAAGCATATATTTACAGGGACAGAAGCCTGTATTTACGGGGACAGGAAGCCTGTATTTACGGGGACAGGAAGCATGTATTTACGGGGACAGGAAGCATGTATTTACGGGGACAGGAAGCATATATTTACAGGGACAGAAGCCTGTATTTACGGGGACAGAAGCCTGTATTTATGGGGACAGAAAGCCTGTATTTACGGGGACAGGAAGCCTGTATTTACAGGGACAGGAAGCCTGTATTTACGGGGACAGGAACCTGTATTTACGGGGACAGGAAGCCTGTATTTACGGGGACAGAAGCCTGTATTTGCGGGGACAGAAAGCCTGTACTTAGAACTTCTCCAGCCCCCCCACCCCCTCCAATGAAACTCACAACAGTTGCCTAATTCACCAGGTATCTATTTACTCCTTGGTGAACAGAGGCATCACGTGAAAGGAAACGTGCCCAACTGTTTCTGTCCCGCCCCGGAGACTAAACCCAAGTCCCTCGGTTGTGAGTTGAGGACGTAGCTCATTCTGCTGCTGGGGGGGGGGCCTATGTAAATATATAAATGAAACCTGTTGAATTTCCCATTAATAAGATCAACAACAGCCCATCAGGCAAAAATTAGTACCAATATGTAGTGATGGACCACCAGAAAGTACCAATATGTAGTGATGGACCACCAGAAAGTACCAATATGTAGTGATGGACCACCAGAAAGTACCAATATTTTGATAAGGGGGGGGATCTCCTCAGTTATAAGGGGGAGACCCGAGACCAGCAGGTACAAGCTTTACCTGTAGGTTACCTGTAGTTGGTCTCCATAGTTGTTCTACTCCCTCCACTCCCCCCCCCCCCCACCTTCCCAACACACACACATTACCGCCCAGCAAAAGGTCGTTTCCTTAGCCTCAAGAAGAAAACTTTAAGGATAACATATCAAGAAAACAGCCCTAATGACGTCATCAACAAGCCTTGGCTTGACCTAACCCTCTTCCCTATCCCCCCCCACCCCTCTCTCTCTATCCTCCCCCATAGCCAACCCCCTTCTCAATCTCAACTATCCACTCCCACCCCCCTTCCCTACTGGTACTAACAGCAGCTAGGTACTAAACACCAATATTAGCACGAACTAGGCATTAGTAACAACTGTGAACTAGCGTCAACTAGTACTAACAACAGGTAAGAATTTAGAGCAGTTATACACACTTCTTATCTTGAGGTTATCTTGAGATGATTTCGGGGCTTTTTAGTGTCCCCGCGGCCCGGTCCTCGACCAGGCCTCCACCCCCAGGAAGCAGCCCGTGACAGTTGATTAACACCCAGGTACCTATTTTACTGCTAGGTAACAGGGGCATAGGATGAAAGAAACTCTGCCCATTGTTTCTCTCCGGCGCCTGGGATCGAACCCAGGACCACAGGATCACAAGTCCAGCGTGCTGTCCGCTCGGCCAACCGGCTCCCTTACTGATAATTAGGCACTAACGAAGACCAACTGGCCTGTTTAGCAGCAAGGTTATATGTCTCATTCGTATGTGGTGTGAATTGGTTCATATAAGCTCCAATCGCTCAGTTGGTTTAACATCAGAATATATTAATGATCACGGCAGTATCCATGCTAGCCTATATATGCTATTTGGAGTAGTGGCAATAGGTACAAAGCAGTTTACGTTCGTAAACTCGGTCAATATGTCTCATTCGTATGTGGTGTGAATTGAATGAATTAGAATGTGTGAATTAAGAATTAATATGTGGTGTGAATTAGAATGAGACAAGATTTGACAGAACTCGGTCAATATTACCAAGAGTTAACAGAAATCGACCTGACTCGTTCAAAATCAAAAGGGGGTCGACTTTGATGGTCAGCAATTCTTTGAAGTCGACCTTGATGATCAACAGTTCTTTGAAGTATTGACCACTTCCAGGCGCATGATAAGGTAACACCAAGGAACCCACTCACACCCCACCTCAACCCGTCCAACCACTTGGGCTGGACGGTAGAGCTACGGCCTCGCTTCATCCAGATCGGCGTTCAATCCCCGACCGTGCACACAAGTGTTTGGGCACCATTCCTCCCCCCTCCGTCCGTCCGTCCGTCCGTCCAATCCCAAATCCTTATCCAGACCCCTTCTAAGTGCTTTGAAGGGGGTCATTTTATCCCAGATAGTTCCCTTCCCACATCAACCCGCGCCCATATGCAGCTATTAGTGTCTAACGACAGTAACACTTCTTAGATTTATTGACTAAGGCAACAAGGTTTATATCTGGCCAGCCGAGGTCCGCCTACTCTGAGTGTATCGAGGGAACTGAGCCTGCAACAAGCATGCCTGGTGACTGTGAATCTGGCATGACGTCAGAGGCCTACTCGCCTGTGATTGGTTATCTTCCAACTGGCGCGGAATTTGAATATAACAACGATACACCGCCCGGAATTAAACACGGCGAACTCCACATTCGCGTAATGGTTGCCTCAGAACTGCGTAGCCTTAAATGGCGCGCCAGCACGGAAACATCCCATTTCCTGGCAGCTTAGGATGAAAAATGGGTAGGTAATGGGGAAGAATGGGTAGCCATTAAGCTTCCAGCCCTAAGCTCCCCCGGAAGCGATGGGAGGTGGTGGTCCGGGCAACACAGAGATGGAATAACTTGTCCATCTACGGGATCCAGTAAGTTCAGTAGAACTTCGGTTTCAACACTTTTAACCCTGTCGTAGCTCAGTCGATTAAGGCAGTGTCTGGGATGCTCTCGGACGCAGGTTCGAATCCTCGTCACGGCCCTTGTGGATTTGTTCAACTTGTCCATCTATTTGAACGGGTCGGTAGAGCGTCCCGACTGCCATCTTGTAAGGTCTACGTTCGATTCCCGATGGTCCCAAGTGTTTGGGCATCCTACTTGTATCTCGTATCCTTGCCTCTCACGCACCTTTCAAGTGCTGTACACCCATACTGGCTTATCGCTTATCGCTGATAATTACCTGAACTTCCTTGACACCAGGTCAAGACAGATGGCCCTGTATGATAAAACAGGAAAAGGTGGTCCTCCATGACCTCCAGGTGGCAGCCAGCTGGTTCTACCAACCATAGGGAAGACACAAGACGTTTCCAGAACCATCATGACGAAACAGTTGGGCCTCCCATGACGTCACAAGGAGCAAACTGATCGAAAGAAACACTTGGAGAAAGAAAGTGAAATGTATATATATGTATATGTATATATATGTTTATATATACATGTATGTATGAGTATGAATACATGTATATATAACATTAATAATTGTGTAACTAGCTTCAAAAAAAATTATTTCTTTAGCTAAACGAACTAGAGGGTTCAGTTCCTGTACCGATTATGTGCCTCTGTAATCCTTTACACCACCGCCCACGGGATGGGTATGGGGTGCATAATAAAGAAAAACATTGAATTGGCGCTGTGTGTGTGGGGGGGGGGGTGTCCTAAGAGCCACCGTGAGAACGTCTGGTAGGAGCTGGAGACACCAAACTGTTGCAGCCCTTCAATGTTCAACATACGCGATTGCTGCAACCACAATGACCCCTCATAATGCGCAAGTTGTGACGGGTTAGCATGGCACTGGGGTTATTAGGTTGGCACCGTCATGGGACATTGTGAAGAGAGCTGGACAAAGTTGCGAGGAGCGCGAGAAAGTTGTGGTGAGCGGGAGAAAGTTGTGAGGAGCGGGAGAAAGTTGTGGTGAGCGGGAGAAAGTTGTGAGGAGCTGGAGAAAGTTGTGAGGAGCTGGAGAAAGTTGTGGTGAGCTGGAGAAAGTTGTGGTGAGCGGGAGAAAGTTGTGGTGAGCGCGAGAAAGTTGTGAGGAGCCGGAGAAAGTTGTGAGGAGCTGGAGAAAGTTGTGGTGAGCTGGAGAAATCTGTACGAGAAAGTTTTTATGAGCAGAGAAAGCAGGGCTTCAGCCAAAGCCGGATAACATAAGAAACAAGGCCGGAAATGAGAGGATTACAAAATCCGTTAATGAACAGAATCTTATACTTAACGATTTATCCGACTGGTATATATATATCTGATAAGTATAACCTGTTTAACCGGACAACCCCACACATCCGATAGTCGAGTTTGAAAGCCTTATAAAGCGGACAGGAAGCATGATAAGAGTTAATTTTAGTCTTAACCGGATAATGCGGTCATGCTAGAGTGAAACTGCAGTATAAACCCCGTCCACTGAACGCAGTGACGATCCGAACAAACGAACACCATATTAAACCGGCCACGACTGAGAAAGACCGTTTCTAAGAATCCCTTCAAACACCGGCCACACGCAGTCGAGACTTTTTCACAGGAACTCAACCGGACGACCTTGAGATGACCTCGTGTTGGTCCCGAAGATCAATGCCTTAGCGGCCCGGTCTCTGGTCTGGCCAGCCGGTTGACCACGGGTCTCTGGAACCATCCGGATGAGAGAGGGGCACTTACGGAACCCAGAATTGAATTTACCGAACCATCCGGTAAAACTGAATTGAATTAGGAACATGGATTAGGAATACATAGCCGGATACTGGATAAGCGTCGGGGAGAAAATGCTAGATAATGGAGAGAATTAAGAGACTCACAATCGGGTTAAAGAAGCAGGAGTGTAAAAAGTGATAAGATAAGACAGCAAGAGGAGAGAAAGAGAAGCGGAGGAGAGAAAAGACAAGGAGGAGAGGAAGAGAAAACGTAGGAGGGCTTGACGGACCTGAGTACATATAGACGAGTACATATAGACGAGTACATATAGGCCAGTACATATAGGCGAGTACACACCTGCAAGAAATTACCTCACTACGGGACGGCATCACTAATAAGTCATTCAGTGTGTGTGTGTGTGTGTGTGTGTGTGTGTGTGTGTGTGTGTGTGTGTGTGTGGTGGTGTGTGTGTGTGTGTGTGTGTGCGTGCGTGCGCGCAACTGGAGAAATTCAGGAAGGTGCGTTCCTCTATAAGTCTGTAACCCTACTGAATACACCACAACGAACATACAGACAGGCGTTAAAAGAGCCAAATGGAGCCATACAGAATACAGCTGTAACTTTCTGTATCTCAGAGAAACAGATATGAGAAGATACGCCATAATACCACACCTAATACATCGTATTCTCAGTGAATTGGACGACGCCTTGAAAGATGTAACGTAGTAAGGGGTGGCGACCAGGGGTGGCAACCAGGGGTGGCGACCAGGGTTGGCGATCAGGGATGGCAACCAGGTGTGGCAACCAGGAATGGCGACCAGGGTTGGCGACCAGGAAGCGAGAGGCAATACTATCATCGTGGGTGGTTATGATGTCTTAAAATTGCCATTCGTTAATTTAAATGTATCTTCGTTAAACTACAATTCGACGTCACCAAAACTACCAACTGACGTCAGCTAAACTAACCTGTTATCAACGTCAGTATCAGATAAAAGATAAAGAAAAAAATCCGATCATGAAGCAGCAGTAATTCAAACCAGGTTTTGGGGGTCGAATGAATTAGGAAAATTGCACATTTTTTTCGGTCTAGACGAAACGCAGTTTTTTTCCCAGCCTGACAAAACGCATTTTGATTTTTGTCCAGGTCGGACGAAACGAAAATTTATGTAATTTGGATAAAAGGAAGATTGGGACTTTCTTTTTCGTCCGGCCAGATGAAACGCCAAATAAAAATTGAGTCGGATGAAACCAAGATTGAAGTTTGCGAACATTGAAGATTTCTGAACGTTAGGAGGAGGATGTGGGTTTGTTTTCCATTATATTTAGACATGGAAATAGTATTTCTATCTTGCTAATGGTCCAGTATAGACCGAAACGTCGTCGTCTCTTCACTTTCTAGTGTGTATAGTTTGGTCATCACATTTCTATACAAAACCAATCATTATATTACTGGCAAATTTGTGTATATTACCGATCATTATATTAATGGAATACTTCTGTATATTATCAGTAAGTATATTCAAGCCCAGTTGAGTTGGTAGCTACACCGAGTCTCAGAAATGTATGTAAAAAAAAGCTTTAAATATTTGTTCAAAATAGTCTCCCAATTTGTATTAATTTTACTGTATAAAGTCTTGGGATCCGACCCGCCAGGTTTCATTTACTAAACTTGATACAGGACACACCTGTAGAACACCTGTAGAACAACATCTGTAGCACAACACCTGTAGAACACATCTGTAGCACAACACCTGTAGAACAACATCTGTAGCACAACACCTGTAGGTCACCTGTAGATTGACAGTTGAGAGGCGGGACCAAAGAGACAATATAACCTAATATGCTCATGGTCCACAAGCAACAACAGCCTGTTGGACCAAGTCGGACGAAGGAACTCGCAGAATCCCATCCAGGTACAATCCAGGTATGTATAGATTATAGGTGGGATTGAATGGACTACAGGTATTATATCCAGGTCAAAGTTATAGACCAACTCATAGATCGAGAATAAAATTATTAATAATACCAATACTCGGAGTAAAAACACAAAATTGGGAGCACTTTGACAAATTTAGAATTAGAAACACAAGCAGAAGGGGTGATACCATTTTCATCCCCTATTATCGCCATACAAATTGGCGATAATTTGTATGGCGATCACGACTTTCATATTATTGGTTTAGGTCTTACATATACATATGCCGAATTTAAATAAACTACCATGGATTATACATTATGAAATCATAATGTATACATATTATACAGCTTGATAAAACATTATTTGCCTTTGTACGAGAGGGGCTGTTCCAACAGAGGAGGGGGTACACCAACAGAGGAAGGGGGGTACACCAACAGAGGAGGGGCTACACCAACAGAGGGGGGGCTACACCAACAGAGGAGGGGCTACACCAACAGAGGGGGGCTACACCAACAGAGGAGGGGCTACACCAACAGAGGGGGGCTACACCAACAGAGGAGGGGGCTACACCAACAGAGGAGGGGTACACAACCAACAGAGGAGGGGGCTACACCAACAGAGGAGGGGGCTACACCAACAGAGGAGGGGGCTACACAACAGAGGGGGGCTACACCAACAGAGGAGGGGCTACACCAACAGAGGAGGGGTACACCAACAGAGAGAGGGGGCTACACCAACAGAGAAGGGGCTACACCACAACAGAGGAGGGGCTACACCAACAGAGGAGGGGGCTACACCAACAGAGGGGGGGCTACACCAACAGAGAGGGGCTACACCAACAGAGGGGGGGCTACACCAACAGAGGAGGGGGCTACACCAACAGAGGGGGGCTACACCAACAGAGGAGGGGCTACACCAACAGAGGGGGGCTACACCAACAGAGGAGGGGGCTACACCAACAGGGGGGGACTACACCAACAGAGGAGGGGCTACACCAACAGAGGAGGGGGTACACCAACAGAGAGGGGCTACACCAACAGAGGAGGGGGCTACACCAACAGAGGAGGGGCTACACCAACAGAGGAGGGGGTACACCAACAGAGGAGGGGGCTACACCAACAGAGAGGGGGCTACACCAACAGAGAGGGGGGGCTACACCAACAGAGGGGGGGCTACACCAACAGAGGAGGGGCTACACCAACAGAGGAGGGTACACCACAGAGGAGGGGCTACACCAACAGAGAGGGGCTACACCAACAGAGGAAGGGACTACACCAACAGAGGAGGGACTACACCAACAGAGGAGGGGCTACACCAACAGAGGAGGGGCTACAGCAACAGAGGAGGGACTACACCAACAGAGGAAGGACTACACCAACAGAGGAGGGGCTACACCAACAGAGGGAGGGGCTACACCAACAGAGGAGGGGCTACACCAACAGAGGAAGGACTACACCAACAGAGGAGGGGCTACACCAACAGAGGAGGGGCTACAGCAACAGAGGAGGGGCTACACCAACAGAGAAGGACTACACCAACAGAGGAGGGACTACACCAACAGAGGAGGGGCTACACCAACAGAGGAGGGGCTACAGCAACAGAGGAGGGACTACACCAACAGAGGAAGGACTACACCAACAGAGGAGGGGCTACAGCAACAGAGGAGGGGGCTACACCAACAGAGGAAGGACTACACCAACAGAGGAGGGGGNTATTCAGGCAGAAGCAGGAACAGAATAAAGGAGAGAGAGAGAGAGAGAGAGAGAGAGAGAGAGAGAGAGAGAGAGAGAGAGAGAGAGAGAGAGAAGAGAGAGAGAGAGAGAGAGAGAGATGGATTATACCTTGTTAATCCATATTTTTAATTGAGTTAACACAGAACTTCATGATGGGATTACTGGGCAACTATTCCCCATTGAAAGTGTTATAACTAAGACGACATGCATCAGATTCCTGTGGCAGCCCCACATATCCACCACAGCCTATGTGTGAATCCTGTGACAGGCCCACATATCCACCCCAGCCTATATGTTCTTATGTTGGCTTCGACAGTTTGTGTTCCATATTCTGTCTTGGTCTGAAGAATACCGGAACGTACCTGAGTGTGAGCTGGTTGTTAATATCATTTTGAGATTGTTTGATATGATCAGACGAGGACACATCAGATGATTGGTCATAAGGATAGATCATGAGGATAGATTAGGAGGACAGACCAGGATGATAGGTTAGCAGGACAAGTATAATCACTGGAGATATTCACGGGAAACAAGACGACTCTAAACTCATGTGATTCATCACACTCTTGATGAATTATAAACCACATTAATTCATCCTTTCAACTGTGCCTGCAATGTGCAAACAATAATGTACCTAAAAGCTGGGAGGGGTAGGGAAAAGGGCAGGGAAATGGATAAGAAAAGAGTTGGAAAAAGTTAGAGATGGGCTGGGAAAGAGAGGTCGGAAAAGGCTGAAAAAGTGGTCTGGAAAAAGGCTGGAAAAGGGCCCCGGAAAAAGAGCCCCGGAAAAGAGCCCCGGAAAAAGCCCCGGAAAAGGGCCCCGGAAAAGGGCCCCAAAAAAGGGGCTAACAAACCAGAATCATACTACGCATAATTTACACCGTGAAGTTAAACTCTCGGGTCTTGAGGTCGTCAATTTACACTTTATATCATTCTAGCATTAAAACCAGCAGCATCAACGCGTGCAGCATCAACGCCTGCAACATCACGCGTGCAGCATCAACGCCTGCAACATCACGCGTGCAGCATCAACGCCTGCAACATCAGCCATACCAACAGCACCATTAGCATCAGAAACATCAACATAGTAACTATAACATCAACAGTAACAAACTTGAACATAACGACAATATCAACAGAAAAACAGCAACAACATGAGTACTAGTAAACACAGCAACAGGAACAACAGACAGCAACAACATCTACATCAACAGAAGCAACAGTTGTTCCTCTAACAGATATATCGGCGGCAACGGATCAGCAAGAGGCATCAACAGTAGCAACAAGAGGCAGCAACAGTAGCAACAAGAGGCAGCAAACAGTAGCAACAAGAGGCAGCAACAGTAGCAGCAAGAGGCATCAACAGTAGCAACAAGAGGCAGCAACAGTAGCAACAAGAGGCAGCAACAGTAGCAACAAGAGGCAGCAACATTAGCAGCAAGAGGCAGAACAGTAGCAGCAAGAGGCAGCAACAGTAGCAAAAGAGGAGCAACAGTAGCAACAAGAGGCAGCAACAGTAGCAACAAGAGGCAGCAACAGTAGCAGCAAGAGGCAGCAACAGTATCAACAAGAGCAGCAACAGTAGCAACAAGAGGCAGCACAGTAGCAACAAGAGGCAGCAACAGTAGCAACAAGAGGCATCAACAGTAGCAACAAGAGACAGCAACAGTAGCAACAAGAGGCAGCAACAGTAGCAACAGAGGCATCAACAGTAGCACAAGAGGCATCAACAGTAGCAACAAGAGACAGCAACAGTAGCAACAAGAGGCAGCAACAGTAGGAACAAGAGGCAGCAACAGTAGCAACAAGAGGCAGCAACAGTAGCAACAAGAGGCAGCAACAGTATCAACAAGAGGCAGCAACAGTAGCAACAAGAGGCCAACAGTATCAACAAGAGGCAGCAACAGTAGCAACAAGAGGCAGCAACAGTAGCAACAAGAGGCAGCAACAGTAGCAACAAGAGGCAGCAATACTGCAAGCAGCAACAGTAATCAACACCTGCACTGCAAGCTGCAACAAGATTGTGTTGTTCCTCTGCAATGCAGCAACATAAATGGAACAAAAAATTGTATTTGTCCCAAGAAGGAGCTCGCTGCGATCCTGATTAACACCACCAGCTGAAGTGCTCAGGCTCAGAGTGCCTTTACAGGCACTTACAGGCACCTTACAGGCACTGCTTTGCTAGGCTACACCCTATACCACACCTTAAGATACCTACACCACACCCTACACACCTGCACCACCACCACCACACCACCTAGTACGCGGATGAAGCATTGACTGAGTTGCGATCCGAACAGAGGACGTCAGCGAAGCACTGTTCGAGAAATGGTTCGAACGTCATCAGCTGTGTGTACACCTGTTTTCATTGGGCAGACATCAGCTCGGGAGATAAGGGGCTTATGAAGCCTCGCTAGCCAGAAATGGGAAGCCATATCCTAAGGCTTTATCCAGGTCTACCAAACTATAGTGGAGGGGAAATGGAGCGGCCTCTGGAAAGCACACACGGAACAACTGAAAAATGACGAGACAAAATGATCAGTATGTACAATCAGGAGGTCTTCAGTGGTAACCACTTTGCCTAAGTGGTTATCAGTGAAGACTTAGCCAACCTTCCCAAAGTGGAGGGAATATATACAAGTCATGTCTACAAGCTGATTTGTTAAACAAATTGAAAATTAAACCAAATAAATCGCTAGACCCAGATGAGGTGTTCAGCAGGTATGTAGGGATAGGGTGTGGTGCAGGTGTGGAGGCCGTATTGCAGGTGTATAGGGCGTGGATGCAAAAAAAGAACTCTGTGATACATTAATAAGTATATTCAATAAACCAAGCAGAAAATGAAGCACTCCCAGCAGCCTTGAGGGTGACCAACGTGGTCCCGATATTCAAGCAGGTCGGCAGGTCCTTCGCTGCGAACCACCGTCCGCAGCGATTAAGATGATGAACGTGGCGTTGATTGTGGGTATCCCCTCGATAAGAGCCTCTCAACATGATGGCTTGTGAGGCCGAACTTGTCTCATAAATTTTAAAACCTTCCACACCAGCACACTCGAGGCAGTTGACAACAGCAATAATCAATATTGATGTGAACAACCAATATATTCTCCATTGCGCACTAGGGCAGCGCGCGCAGAATGCACTAGTCTACCTGCATTGCTATGCATTGCTGCACTGATGTACACCAGGAAGGGCATGTACCAGAGTTCATGTACTTACCAGGGAGGACAGAACCTGTCACATCTGTCCAGATGGGAGGCACATAGAGAGAAGCAGAAAATGCTGTTCCACTTCACCAAAGATTACCCTGGCTAGGCCCCTCAGTAGCAGGACTCAGCCGGGCACTCCACCAGGACGCCTCCACGCCCCAGTAGGGATCTTCCCAGTATCAAAATTTGCAGGAATACGATTTAACAAGATGACTGGTAGCTAATGCATAGCGCCTCGGGTCCTAGGCGGGTTAAGCGAACCTTGGGTACCATGGTGTATGCTCTCTCAGCCCGCCGTGCCGACACACACACACACACACACACACACACACACACACACACACACACACACACACACACACACACACACACACAACACACACACACACACAGGAACCTGTACACCTGTTGATTGACGGTTGAGAGGCGGGACCAAAGAGCCAGAGCTCAACCCCCGCAAGCACAACTAGGTGAATACACACACAGACACACACACACACACACCAAACATAACCCTGGCGGACCCATCGGTATCCAAGGACTTCGCCTTGACCCAAGTATCCAATAATCCTCAATCCTCCCAATAATCCTAAATCCTAACCCTCCAGGGGCTGCTGCTGCTGCGTCCCTTGCCACGGCACCTAGAGGGAAGTGGGCTAGGGGGGATATACTAGTATATCCAACTCTTGCTACGAGTATATTATACCACTACCACACCATGGAGAGTTTCTTGCTATATTCACTGGAGTATATATATATTTATTTAAGAATTTAGGATTAATTTCACATGGTTATATTAAAACACACAACACAGGGAACCCACTCCAAGTAATTAATCAATAAGTCAGTAATTAATCCTCCAGCTGCCGGTTGGATTCGCCAATTGGATAAGTTGGCGAGAATTCTCAGAGCTACTGCCCTTGTGTTGGCGAAGTTACGAGTTACGATGCTTAAAAATGCCAGACCAGGAACATCCGCGGAAAATTACATCCCGTCCCTCTAAATCCGGCTCCAGAGTCACTTCTTTTTTTTGGGTGGGGGCGGTTTGGTAGGGTAAATAATCAGGAGTCAGATTCACGAAGCAGTTACGCAAGCACTTACGAACCTGTGCACCTTTTCTCAATCTTTGGCGGGTTTGTTTACAATTATTAAACAGTTAATGAGCTCCGAAGCACCAGGAGACTGTTTATAACAAAACTGTTGATTGGGACGTTTTCATGCTTGTAAACTGTTTAATAAATGTAACCCAAGCCGTCAAAGATTAGGGAAAGATGTACAGGTTCGTAAGTACCTGCGTAACTGCTTCGTGAATCTGGCCCCAGGTCTGAACCCTTAGCTTTGAAGCAGGGTGTTATGCAGGTGAAGCCTTTGTGACTTGTATCTGAAGCCACTTGTATGCTGGATCCGGACATTTTCTCAGGTAATGGTTTACAGTGCATATATCCGGACCATTGTTACTGATTTATGCGGATTTATCTGTTTTGGAACGTTATCAGGCAACAGAACCCTAATGCAAGCCGTTGGTGTCAGGCTTCTCCAAGACCCCCCCTGCAAGATGGTGTCAGACTTCCTTAAGACTTCCTCCTGCAGAATGGTGCCAGACTTTCCCAAGACCCCCTCCTGTAGGATGGTGCCAGCCTCCCCCTCCCCCTTCCTCCTCAGGGATGGCACTCAACGCAAAGCCTTTGGAGTCATCCAAGAAAAGTCCTTAATTGAAGTTCGGGATCCAATCTAAAATGTGTAGAGACCGAATGACTTATTTTTTTTTTACTTTAAACTCATTTAAAATTACACTCTTGCTATGACACAAGAAATATTGGTTTCAGTTGAAATCAACAGCTAGTTAGGCACTACAGTAATTGGCCTACGAGTAATAGACTTACAATTTGGTATGTGGTCCTGTTTTAAGAAACTTCTTGTGGAAGTATTCTGTTTTTAAGTTAATCGTTAAGAAGGCATAATGATAACCAGGATATATATATATATATATATATATATATATATATATATATATATATATATATATATATATATATACATACAGGCTGAAGGTGAAGCGCTTGTCTGAGACAAGAGTAAAGGAGAGAAGTAGGTAAGTGTAGGTAACTTAATATTACGAGTGCCAGTAACCCTCCCTTACCCATGTTCCCCCCACCACCCTCCCCCTCCATGGCCCTGTTCTCCCACAACAACCCCCTCCCCTCAAACCCCCTCCTCACCATCGGGGTTTAACACAGCTATTGAAAATCAATGGAGTTAATTAATAAGTTTTGCTAGTGTGTGGGTGGAGGTGAGGGTTGCTTCCCTCCCCCTCGTTGCTCTCTCTCTCCCCTATCCCTTCTCTCTTATCAAATGACTCTGCAAAGTGTGTGTCAAGAACACCTGCGTTTGTCTTTCTTCTAATGCCTCCGTGACTTTGTCATAGTGGTCGAGTGACCGCGAAAGACTGGATCTTGTCGGTCTAACTCCATGGTGACCTGGGCTGTGAAGATCTGGTTGATACCTGGTTGATATCTGGTTGATACCTGGTTGATACCTGGTTTATACCTGGTTGATCATTATTCTCCATAACATTGCAGGTCTGATTCCTAACCAATCTGTCGATAACTAGTATAAAAGGTGTGATGTCAGTGGGCTGTCGTTTTTGTCCACTGATTTGCTCTTTGTGACTCATACGTCAGGCTGCGAGCAGCCGCGTCTAACAGCCTGGTTGATCAGTCCAGCAACCAGGAGGCCTGGTCGACGACCGGGCCGCGGGGACACTAAGCCCCGGAAGCACCTCAAGGTAACCTCAAGGTAACCTCAAGGTAACCTCTCCTCCCTTGTGTAGTAGAGCTATATCTGCTGACTTTAAGTGCTGCTGGTATCTCACCGTTATCCATGTGGTTCTGCAAGTTGCACCGAGTGCTCCTGCTTCTGGCACTTTATATGTCTTGATGAATGTGCAATCCCAAGAGGCACTGGGAACAAAGGGTCAGGCCAAACTCTGTTTCTCAGTGCCCGGACATGTTGTCAATTTCCCTCTCCAAATCTGCAGTGTTCGTTTTGATATCAGATATATTGTCTAAGGGGGTTTTGGATATCGTTTATAAAGAAGCTGTCCGGATCTTAGGAAAGACTTGGGTAAGTACTGGTTCGGTAACAGGGTTGTTGATTTGTGGAACCAATTACCGCGTAACGTGGTGGAGGTGGGGTCCCTCGATTGTTTCAAACGTGGGTTGGACATGTATATGAGTGGGATTGGGTGATCATAGATAGGAGCTGCCTTGTATGGGCCAATAGGCTTTCTGCAGTTGCCTTTGTTCTTATGCTCTTATGTTATTTAATCCCTCTCACGTCTCCATTCTAGAAAGTATATTTCGAGAGATTTTCTTGTCTTTGAAGGGGAAGTTAGTACCGAGTAGTACTTAAGGAAAAACACTTACTTAAGTATTTAGTAGTACTTAAGAAAACACAAGTGATTTGAAGATGTTTATGATATTTAAAACATTCATTATTTTAATTTCTATATATTTAATAATTTCTCTATATATCTGTATGATTTTCATTGCATATTTCGGTTCCAATTGCCTTGTTATCTGGTGTAATCATGCAATTAATTCATCTCTGTAACCTTACCACTTTTGTGATGAGAAATGATGACTGACAAGTGTCAAGGAGGCCCTTTAGGTAGAGATGCTTGAGCTCGTCATGGTTCCGTGGGTAGTGCGTGTGTGTGGCGAACCCAGGGACGCAAGTTCGATCCCACACTACCACCTCAACATTTGTTCATTGAGGGAAATGAGTTTAAGCAGTGTAACATTAGGGAGGAATATCTGAACAATCTGGTGTATTAACACAAATTGTTCACAGATAAGCTCACTTCACTGCTTATTCATTAATCCGGATGTTAATAATTATCCGATGATGGATAATCACTTAGCCGGTGAGTGAGCCTTTCCACAATAAATATTCGGATGAGATTTGTCTGCTGTATGTATATATATATATATATATATATATATATATATATATATATTATATATATAATATATATATAATATATATATATATATATATATATATATTCCCCGTTCGCTCTATTCGCCATTCCGTAAAAAATAAGACTGTTTGATTAACTAGAAAAGTACGAGCCCAAAGAACCCTCCTAACCCATTGAGATCGATGCATAGAAAACGGCAGTATTACGGTGCTTGAATTTTTAATAGTACGTCGCAATATTTACGGATTGTTGATTACGTTATAAATGCGACATATTAAGTGTGAGACAGGTTGGGCTGCTCCCCCCCGCCCCCTATAGATTGGATTTGTTGACGGAATCGACCAATACGTTCAAAATACAACGCAATAGTAACAAATACATCACCGCAATAGTTACGTTATCCAAGCGTTGACCTCTATAACCCACTGTTTACTTTAGTCCTCACTGTATAAACACAGTTCACTGTAGTCATGTTGACTTACCAAATAAGGGATTTGCTTATCACGCCCATGTATATAATATTAATAAAACATATAATATATATAATTAAGATTAGATAATGTATATGTTTTCAAAAATAAGGACCATGGAGGAACGTAGTTAAGGTCTGGTAATAATATGTATACAAATTTATGAAAAAGTAATCACAAGAGGCTTGTGTATTTAAATTGTATTTTCCAGAAGGATTGAGCAGGGAAGGATGGGAATATGAAGAGAGAGAGAGAGAGAGAGAGAGAGAGAGAGAGAGAGAGAGAGAGAGAGAGAGAGAGAGAGAGAGAGAGAGAGAGAGAGAAAGAGAGAGAGGAATAAAGATACGAGATATATACTGCAGCAAGTCCAGTGGAAGAGAGGGAGCATGAGATGTTCCCCTGGAGGGGGTTCTGGGAGTTGTTCTACTCCCCAAACCCGGTCCGAGGCCAGGCATGACTTTTGAGAGCTTGGTCCAACAGGCTGTTGCTTGGAGCGGTCTGCTAGCCCACGTATCCACGACAACCCTTGACTTAACTCTGGGTTTGTAACAAGGTTTGTAAATGCCTCCTGGCCCCTCCTGCCAGGAGGCCAGGCAGGAGGGGCAAGGCAGGAGGGCCAGGCAGGAGGCCAGGCAGGAGGCCAGGAAGGAGGGCCAGGCAGGAGGGCCAGCAGGAGGCCAGGATGGAGGCCAGGCAGGAGGGGCAAGGCAGGAGGCCAGGCAGGAGGCCGGCAAGAGGCCAGGCAAGAGGGCCAGGCTGGAGTCCATGCAGGAGGCCAGGCAGACATCATGTTATTTTCTGCTGCCCAATCGAAAACTTTGTTGACATCTGCTTGTAATTTTGATGTTAGAAGGGAAGAAACCATCATGGGTGATATGATAGCGAGTGAGGCAATAAAACATCTGATGTAGTGTGACGTACAATACAACTAGACCAGATATCATCATGACAACTGAAAGCAGCAACACCACTCACTACAACTGTATTATAGTACTAACCACAGTCTATAATGTATCATTAGCAAATGGGGAGTTGCTGAAAATCTGTAAGACTACGTATACAACAACACTAGGCCTTGAACTATAGACCGGCGGGTGGTGGGTGGCATCTTTCAAGACTGCCAAAGAGAATTTGATATTGTCCTCGATAGAAAAAAAAACATACTGGGATAACTGGGAATGGACAAGACTCGACCCCTGCTCTCTATAGGTCCCCCTTTTTCACCGTCGCCGCCTCCCAAGATTGATTTTCCATTCCCCCCAAGACGTCCCCTTCCTCCTCTTTCCCCTCTCAAGGTTTCTTCCGGTGTCCCCTCTTCTCGCGTCCACTTCCCGCAGCCCCCTTCGACACCCCTTCCCTTAGATCCCCCCCCTCACCCCCTAGAACCCCCCCTCTCACTACCCCTCTAAGGGCAGATCACGGCTTTACGGGACACTTTACAAGTCTTTCATCCGAAATTAATTGAGAGAGTGTGAGGGCGATGGGCGGTTGACGCTGGTAACGACTGTTGGGTGTTGGTGGGGAGGGTTGGTGGGGGAGAAGGTGGAGGGAGGGGGAGGGGAGACGTCGCTTGGAGACATAGAGAGGGGGGGGGGTGGAGGAGACTGAAAGAGGAGTTCAGTTTTGGCGGGAGAGAGAGATTCGTTCTTATTCCCCGTCTCTCTTATTTTTCCATCCTCTCTTTCTCAACCCTTCCTCCATTCCCCTCACTCCCTCCCTCCCTCTCTCAATCCCCCCCTCCCCCCAGCTCACGCATCTCCTCCCTCCTGCTCCTCCTCAGCTTAGACACCAAAGCAACAGTGAGGACACATGGACCAGCAGAAGTAATGCGCCCACCACAAGTCTTTACTTAACCAGTAAATTAAGCATTAACCATAGCTCCTTTGGACGTTAACCACACATTAAAGGATCGTAATCAGGGAAAATATAATAATTCCCATTGTCGGGGACAGGAAGCCTGTATTTACGGGGACAAGAAGCCTGTATTTACGGGACAGGAAGCCTGTATTTACGGGGACAAGAAGCCTGTATTTACGGGGACAGGAAGCATGTATTTACGGGGACAGGAAGCCTGTATTTGCGGAGACAGGAAGCCTGTGTTTACGGGGATGGGAAGCCTGTATTTACGGGGACAAGAAGCCTGTATTTACGGGGACAAGAAGCCTGTATTTACGGGGACAGGAAGCCTGTATTTACGGGGACAAGAAGCCTGTATTTACGGGGACAGAAGCCTGTATTTACGGGGACAAGAAGCCTGTATTTACGGAGACAGGAAGCCTGTATTTACGGGGACAGGAAGCCTGTATTTACGGGGACAGAAGCCTGTATTTACGTGGAGAAGAAGCCTATATTTACGGGGACAGGAAGCCTGTATTTACAGGGACAGAAGCCTGTATTTACGGGGACAGGAAGCCTGTATTTACAGGGACAGAAGCCTGTATTTACGGGGACAGGAAGCCTGTATTTACGGGGACAGGAAGCCTGTATTTACGGACAGGAAGCCTGTATTTACGTGGACAGGAAGCCTGTATTTACGTGGACAGGAAGCCTGTATTTACAGGGACAGAAGCCTGTATTTACGGGGACTGGAAGCCTGTATTTACGGGGACAGGAAGCTTGTATTTACGGGGACAGAAAGCCTGTATTTACAGGGACTGGAAGCCTGTATTTACGGGGACAGAAAGCCTGTATTTACTGGGACAGGAAGCCTGTATTTACTAGGACATGAAGCCTGTATTTACGTGGACAGGAAGCTGTATTTACGGGGACAGGAAGCCTGTATTTACAGGGACAGGAAGCCTGTATTTACGGGGACAGGAAGCCTCTATTTACGGGGGACAGGAAGCCTGTACTTAGAACTTCTCCAGCTCCCCCACCCCCTCCAATGAAACTCACAACAGGTGCCTAATTCACCAGGTATCTATTTACTCCTTGGTGAACAGAGGCATCACGTGAAAGGAAACGTGCCCAACTGTTTCTGTCGCGCCCCGGAGACTAAACCCAAGTCCCTCGGTTGTGAGTTGAGGACGTAGCTCACTCTGCTACGGGGGGGGGGCCTATGTAAATATATAAATGAAACCTGTTGAATTTCCCATTAAGATCAACAACAGCCCATCAGGCAAAAATTAGTACCAATATGCAGTGATGGACCACCAGAAAGTACCAATATGCAGTGATGGACCACCAGAAAGTACCAATATGTAGTGATGGACCACCAGAAAGTACCAATATTTTGATAAGGGGGGGGATCTCCTCAGTTATAAGGGGGAGACCCGAGACCAGCAGGTACAAGCTTTACCTGTAGGTTACCTGTAGTTGGTCTCCATAGTTGTTCTACTCCCTCCAACTCTCCCCCCCCCCACCTCCCCAACACACACACATACCGCCCAGCAAAAGGTCACCTGGTTGATACCTGGTTGATGGGGTTCTGGGAGTTCTTCTACTCCCCAAGCCCGGCCCGAGGCCAGGCTCGACTTGTGAGAGTTTGATCCACCAGGCTGTTGCTTGGAGCGGCCCGCAGAGCCACATACCCACCACAGCCCGGCTGATCCGGGACTTCTCTTAGGAAACAGTCCAGTTTTCTCTTGAAGATGTCCACGGTTGTTCCGGCAATATTTCTTATAGTCGCTGGGAGGACGTTGAACAACCGCGGACCTCTGATGTTTATACAGTGTTCTCTGATTGTGCCTATGGCACCTCTGCTCTTCACTGGTTCAATCTTGCATTTTCTTCCATATCGTTCACTCCAGTACGTTGTTATTTTACTGTGTAGATTTGGGACCTGGCCCTCCAGTATTTTCCACGTGTATATTATTTGGTATCTCTCTCGTCTCCTTTCTAGAGAGTACATTTGGAGAGCTTTGAGACGATCCCAATAATTTAGGTGTTTTATCTCGTCTATGCGTGCCGTATATGTTCTCTGTATTCCCTCTATTTCAGCAATCTCTCCTGCTCTGAAGGGGAAGTGAGTACTGAGCAGTATTCGAGACGGGACAACACAAGTGACTTGAAGAGTACAACCATTGTGATGGGATCCCTGGATTTGAAAGTTCTCGTAATCCATCCGATCATTTTTCTGGCTGATGCGATATTTGCTTGGTTATGCTCCCTAAACGTTAGATCGTCGGACATCATTATTCCCAAATCCTTGACATGCTGTTTTTCTACTATGGGAAGATTTGATTGTGTTTTGTACCCTGTATTATGTTTCAGATCCTCATTTTTGCCGTACCTGAGTACCTGAAATTTATCACTGTTAAACATCATATTATTTTCTGCTGCCCAATCGAAAACTTTGTTGACATCTGTTTGTAGTTTTTCAATGTCTTCAGCAGAGGTAATTTTCATGCTGATTTTTGTGTCATCTGCGAAGGATGACACGAAGCTGTGACGTGTATTTTTGTCTATATCAGATATGAGAATAAGGAACAGTAGCGGTGCAAGGACTGTACCTTGAGGTACAGA